>JAHZNA010004623.1:0-11958 GCA_027743935.1 Sinodicranocentrus sp. ZH6 | reverse complement strand
CTCTCTATATAGAGTTGTACATATTCTTTATATAATTTCCAATTGTATTTCCATTTGAAAATACAATGACAAATCTTGCAAGGTGGCATACCGGAAAAAAACGAGACATTCACGTAAACCTTTCTTGTACGTAGAGGAAGATGGAAAAACAAATGAAAAAAGTATTTCAACTTGAGGAAAAGGCTTGCGTATGGTATTCCATTTGTGATTACCCGAGAGACTCAGCGCTCTCGCATCGACACACATGTGTGCACCATACATGCATAATATTTTTAAGTAGTTTTTTCCATATCTTAGAGTACAACTTCCACTTTAAAAAACTTTCTGTTTGGATGATGATGCGATGGTCGAAACGACATTATCTTTTTTCTCCTCCTTCCGTATCTCTCTCTCGAGTGAGGAGAGAAGAACACGCTCTACTCTGAATATAATGCATACATTTTGTTGACATTGTATAACTAATCCAAAAGATTTTTTTCTCCTCTATTCTTATCTTATCTTTTCGGTGTTCCAACGTAGATCCTTATGATATCCCGTGCATATCAGGCATTTCATCATGAGTGTATATCTACCTCACCTGTAAACCATTTCCGCATATAAAGGATATATCTAATGTGTTATAGGTATTTCCTCTATATAGCTTGCTCACTCACAGTTCAATCTGAATAACGAGCCATTTGCATTCAAATTTATTCCCAGATAGATTGTTGGAGGTTGGTCGCAAGTCGAAATGACAAGAGCAAAGCCACACAAGAGATATGTTACGTCTCCACCAGCTTCCAGAGGATCAGAGTCACACTGGAACTTGGAAAGAAGGAGACGCCAAGAGAGAATAGGACCAATAGCTGGAGTGAGTAGACTCCAAAAGCGGAAAAAATAACGACGCTATTTTGTCTGTCTACACTAGTGTGTGTGTGTGTGTATAGTCACGTATGTAAACTTGGGGGACGAGGGTTTTCCCCTTTGTCGGTTAAAATCATGAGAGGAGAAATCTGACGAAGAACGCAAACGATCCTTTTGAAATGCAAAAGGAAAGGAAATTCTTGCAGATTTTTCCACCCGTCATTCCCAGCATTTTTTCTATGAATGATATCCTTTTCGCTACTACAGCTTGAAGCTTGTGATAGGATACCACGGAGAATATTATAAGATGTAATACAGCGTTTCCTAATCTCCACTCACATCAGAAAGGCCAGGCAACACACACGTGGCAAATGTATGAGATGATAGTGAACGCAGCACCGTGTGGAGCACCATGTCTCCCTACATTTATTACGGTGACCATCAAGCCTAGTGTGCGTTTTATACACGAGTTGACATTGCCCTCTGTGTCCTCTGTTCTTGGTGTAGAGCAGAGTTACACGAATGTATGGAATAATCTCTGAAAACAATATCCACTAAATATAACGACGAACATAGCTTTTTGGATTGGATTAATGACCCAAGATAATCATTTATTATTACTCTGGTATCACATTGCCTAAAAGGATTCCAGGATTTTGATAATGATGATATCCGCTTTCATGTATATCTTGTATATATATATTAGTCGACATGAGACTGCCTATTTCTGCGGACAGGTGTAATTAGTATCGACGTAGTAATAAATCTCTGCAAATTCTCCTCTGTTAGAAATGCGTACGTACAACCTTCTCATAAGTGCATGAGATACTCTGATCCGCACACGATTCCAAAACTTTCTCTGTCAGAGTAAGTATACCCACGTATACAAGCTTATATAATTTGTCTGGATAACGTAATAAAAGACTTGCCAACCTTCCCATTTATTACGTATGTTGTTCTGTTCCCATTTATGTTGTTTATCAGATACATTCAAATACATGGAAGTGTTATTTATATGTTCCAGGAAAGCTGAAGAAAAGTCTTGTATTTACCCAAGAGCCTTCCAAAAGAAGCTCTACATTTGCATTACCATCGTGTCCAGACATAGTGCGTGTATAGGCTTAAAGTTTTTAATTGGATTACAAAGTTATAAAATAATTTTGTTAATTACCAACACCCATAAATCCTCAATGGTCCTTTACTCCTGTGCATTTACACTACACCACAGTTGTGAATAACCTTCTACTGATTTACTCTAAAAACAGAGATGAGCTTCAGGAGAGTAACTAACTGCAATCGTACTTATATAAGGAATATTTTGTGTCAAGAAGGACATTCAGGATAAAGTTAGTGGAGGCTCCTGTTCATTCCCTATTTATTTATGCAGATCATTATGATTACCTACACGAAGCAGAAAGGCAAACAAAAGCCGACATTCTTGCAACTCATCCGTTAAGTTGGCCAATGGAAGGCTCTTTTCTCGCAAACGAAGGAAATGTAAATTGTGTGTAGAGTTATAAAGAGCTTTATGGTTTTTCCATTCCATCGGCTTCCATTATTTGCTAGCTTATTATATTCATCCATCCACAGAGAAGTATACATTTTCTCTGCTACTCCCTCCTGGCTGTGTGAGAGTGAGCCACTTATAACTTAATCAAGAGATTTTAGCATAGAAGGGCTGGACTCGAAGCTTGTTCTGCTCGATGAGAGAGTGTTCCTTGGTGATGATGATGATTCATGGATGGGAGCTCAGGATACACAAGGCAAATTGCTGGAAGCGACGAAAAGCTCATCTGATGGTGGGAAATGGCTTACTCTATACTCCTCCGCTAGTTGACTTTCTTCTTTTCCAGTAAAGTCCGTGGATTACATCCCATGAGCAAATATTAAGTACAGAGCTAACAAGACGTAGCAGAGGAGGGAAAGATGAATGTTTGCTTGGGGTGGAGGAGAGGATGATTTTTCACGAGTTAGTAATAACAAGGAATAATATAACCTAGATATATAGAAGGTGTGTGCAAGGAGACTGAGCACACGTGGAGTGGAGATTACCTTTCCTCTGTGGAAATGAATGTCTGCCGTTGACCATATAGGCGGAGGAGACGAGCTGCTTGTGATACCTCACAAATTGGCTTATTCAGCAAAGGCTCAAATAATTTGATCTGCTATGAGGCATCCACAAAAACGCTAGACAAACATTCCGCAATCCTCCTAGCGAGATGAGTGAAACTGCCAAAAGTTGCGTTTTCCCGAGACCAAGCGTCCATTCCTGTCATGTGCAGAATGAGGATATGATGTTGGCTTAAAAACATGACCAAAAACATGTTCGTATCATTTGAGATAACGGGTTTGAAATGAAGTCCTAGGTATCAACTGTGTATTGGTCTGTGATGATCTCATCATGCTACATCATCCGAAAACTAATTTTTTTAAGTGAAAAGACATTCTCAAATAGAAGAGCGGAAAGTAGGGCAGTTATTTTTTCAAATGCAGGAGGCTTACATAGTATGTTGAGTTTATAAGCATCGGTATTAAACAACCCTTCATTTCTCCTGAAATTGAGTTCCCTAAAAAGGTCAACAAAAACCGGGAACTTCAAAGTTGTCTCAAGCCTCTAGTCAATATTCCCCGAGATGAAGTGAAACTTTGAAGTGTTCCAATGAAAGAGGTTTCTTTTCTGTGAAGAGGAAAATTTTCAAGTGCAAGAGTATCCCGGTATGCATGCATACATTAAATTGCATTAGCGTCACTCTCTATCCTCGCCTGGTAATCCCATCAAGTCGAATATCCGCTTAAGAGTTCACACTCGTCGGGCATGAATACTCTGTGTACGCAACGGAAACGCAACAATTTTCCTTTACAAAGCGCTTCCTATTTTGTTTCCGCGATTGTAAAATACTCACACATCCAAAATATATTATGCATTTGGAAGCGAAAAAAACATGTAGAACACTGTATTTTCGGTGATTACCATTCCTATAAGGCGGGTGTAATGCTCTTTTCTAATAGAAACTAGTTGCGAGAAGGTGAAAGAAAGGACTGGTAAAAGCAGCCAAGTGGAAATTCGTCAATTCCACTGGGATACTCCATCAGATTGTATTAAAGTCTCTGCTCTCTCCCTCTCAACGAGTTTAGTACACACTTACACATATTGTGAGAGGCTTGTAGTTGCTGGAAGGGAAAAAATACTAGTCAGCACTAGAAGATCATACCAAAACAGAATTCTAAATCGCATCTGGACCATGAACAACGTGTTTTTGTGTAGCTTCTACTTTAGATCGTGTTGTACAACAAAATAATGCAGTTTTTGACGTTCATGGGTATTTGAGCATTTTGTACACCCTGTAGACCACACCGCATAGCTGGGGATCCTGTATTCCAGATCGGTTTTTAGTTTCTCTTGCAGTTCTACTGATAAAACTTCTCTCTGGAAGGCTTAGACGGGGTTTTTGTAGGAGTAAAAAGCTGTTTTTCTGAGTTCAGGCGATGATACTGAAAGGACAAAAAATGTCGGATGCAACCGTGAATTTTAAATCCACACTCAGCCTTTCTCCTTGTTTGTCCCCACAGCGAATACCACGTACTTGGCTAGTTAAATTCTCATCAATTTTAATAAAACCCATATAATTTTTAAAATATACACAGTCTTATATGTACACAACTTACCATGCATTTCCCTTTCTAAACAGGATACATCACTGTATACCTTCTTTTCACAAAGATTGTCTGGAGCATGAGTGGAAACTAAATTAATGCTCATCCTTTTCCACCCTTTCGTGAAAAATAAGCAGAGTGAAAGTTGAAAATCATTTATGAAAGGACACGAAATATTCACGGTTGGGTTTTTTAAAATGTATATTTATTCGAGGGGAGAAGGAAGTGGGAAGAGAAGAGGGAAATTTTAACACAGCAAATTTGTAAAAAGTCAGAGCGAAAGAGAGAGAGAGAGGGAGGGAGAGAGTGGATGACAAAACCGCAGAACCAGGAATGAGTGATTTCGTCTCTTGATGTGGGAAATGTAGCAGAAGTTAAGCCGGCGAAAAACCATAGAACACGTTTCGCCCTTGTCCTTCCTTTTTTCCAGAGAAACTTCCCGTTATTTCCTGGAACCATAGACGTGTGATTATTCGAGCACTTTTACTACATCTACAAATCTCCTTTTCTCCAAGTGAGTCTCTTTCTGAAAAAAATATATACTAGTATTTCCCTCCCAGGCATAGAGTCATTCTCCCCCACTTCGCGTACTCCTACTACTTGGATAATTTGACGGAGGAAGTAAATGAAAGGGTTGAAAAAACTCGGAACATGCTACAGGAGGAGAAAACAAGACAAGAAAAAAACTTAGCGACGCGTACACAAAAATTCTTTACACTTTTTCCTTCTGCATCAAGTAAACTTTCCATCTGAAATCGCAGCCACTACTGCATTGCCTGCACTTGACTTTATTTTCTCGTCTTCGGTTACGAGACTAGACACACACAACTTTTTTTATACATTTTATTCCAAGTTTGCTTTTCCCGCTGTTGCTCCAACTTTCAATTACGTAATAATATATTTTTTCGCTTTAGAGACTCTCAGAGAAACCAGGAGAAGAAAAAACGAGTAAAAATTACTTCAAAAGATGTGAATGCGAGTGTACATTTTCTTTGTCTCTTGCAATATCAAAGATTACAACAGCCGGCAGCCAGACCGCACTCCTCTGCTCCGTTACGCACTGTCCTCGACTCGAATAAACTGTAGAGGAAATATACAGCAAAGCGCAAGTTAGCACAAATGAAGTACTCAATTACCCCAAACTGTCAGTGTATTTTTCGCGCCACATGGTGTATTTACAATGGTTTTATTTCATTGGCAGACAATCATCCTGCCATTTTCAACGCTGCGTTTGTTTCGTGCGCTGCATTGTGTAGAGTTTGGCGCAAATTCGAATTTCTATTCGGAAATGGTTATGTTTTGGTGCAATGGCGCAAGATTTGAATTTTTGCATTTGGAACATAATTATTATCGTTGGTTGATTTCACTTATTTAGATATTTCTATCGTATTTGTAAGAAAAAACAAAATGTTGCAAATTTTCCTATTTTCAATTCTTTGTCTTGAGCAAGAGCTCTCCAGCTTGTTTGCATTAGCTCGGAGTTCAATTTCCCTTCAAGTGATGGCTACGCCTTTAAATGATTTTCGTCTTTTCTTTTACAACTTCATTTCAATTTCAAAGTTTACAGTTGACAAACAAAAAAGCTCGAGTTCTTTTCTTCATAATGTATGCAGTTCCCTCTTCGCCACATGAGCAGTGGTGCTTTTTAATAAAGAATTGGAGTAGTTTTTTTCCAGCAAAGGAAAATCCTACTCGAGTCATGATATTGAAATTGCGCTTGTTTGATATGGTAATGATGAAGGGGAATACGATCCGCCTTGATTACCTCCCCTTCTTCGTATTTTCTTGTGTGTTCCTTTATGAGTGAAGGGAAATGAAAGAAAATGAATACAAAAGTTTGATTTAAAACGTCATCCAGCTTTTGTGGAGATGTGATAGTAGAATGCTTGTGCAAATATCAAACTCATTATTTTGAAATGCTGGAACTGAAGTATACAATTCCCTTTTTAGGGATCATTTGCCATGATTTCTTCATTTGTTTAAATTAGAATTCTCCTGTCGAAAACAAAGACATTTCGTTGTTTCAGTTTGTTCGGTGTTTCGAGGACATGTACACATGATTGTGGTATACATACATGCAAAAAATCTTCCGAGCAGGCGTACTGTCCAGTAGATAAATATTACGTTGGGAAAGTGGATCAATTAAACTTAATAAGAGTATTGGTTAGACTGGTATGGAATATCTTTGGTGTAAAATGCCAAACCATGTACATTTTAGGCTTGAGGATGTAATTCACGTTTAGAGTTGTGCTTCATGTCGCAGGCAAACACATTTGAATAAAGTTATAGTGCAAGTATTTTTTACGAGAACGACGGACTGGAGAAGATCCACAGATATGTACATCATCATGTACCCATTCCCCCGAATATAAAGAACGTTTTCCATTCCCTCTCCAGATACAGTAATGATACTGCGGTTTAGTTTCGTCATGCATGCATGCTGACATAACGACTTTTTTATACTTTTCGTATATCTCCTGATATCGAGTTACAACATTCTGAGCATCCATGAGAGCATTCTGAATCAGTGGTTGTATAACCGCTGATGTTGTGAAGCACGCATCACAATTTCCTTATCTGGTTTTATCCGATTCGTGAAAACCAGCATTTTGTATTGTGGTTATCGTGCTGTGGCACATGTACATACATTTCTCCAGATCATGTCCCTACGTAGTTTTTGGAGTCTAGAAAGCTACAGACAAAGCCGTGACATTTTACTTTGACACAAAATGAATGGAATGACCAGAATCAATCTGCAAATGGCGACAATTGGAGCAATCCCACTGTAAAAGGTAGTCACTTTGCCCAGTTGGCCAGAAACGTAGAATAGTCTTGTGTATCCAGTAATTACATTAGTCTCTAGAATGAGACTTTTTTTACTGTTACAGCCAAAGCATTAGAGAATTCGAGAGCTTTAGGCAATATGTATGCCATGGCGTGATAAAGTGTTTAAAAAGTTTTAGCCTACCTGATTGGGCAACTTTTATCGAAATGAGAGTGCTGACTACTTTCAAAGTGTCCCCCTCTCCGAAGCTAATGTAGGCCTGTATAATTTTAATTAAAGATTGAAAGCTTTTTTTCTAGTACTTGTCAAACTTCATTAATTTGTCAATAGATTTCCAGTGAAAAAATAATTGATAATTAAGAAGCATTCAAGATTTTAATTATTTTATCAAGCTTTTTTCCACCCCCGCCCCCTATTGAAGAACAAGAGGCGCTTTCTCTCCCCTTTCCCGCTCCACTTAGTGAGAACAATACAAAAAATGACGACGATGTAGACAACCGTAATTTTATTCTACCTTTGTAACATTTTCCGTGAGACAGGAGCGACAAGACATTTGTAAAATGGCTACCTGAAGGCAGTCTAGAACACCTTTACATTTTTACCTCTGAAACTTCACTCCTGCTCTTTGGAGCAAATATCATGAATCTTCTTTTATGTCTATTGCCTACTGCACAAAATGTGTGTAATCTTTGTGCAAACCATTAGACAGCAAGTGTCTCCAGTGCAGGTTTTTCTGGTAAAATGGCATGGTTAACGATATTACCTCCTGCCTATCTTTCGTCTTTCTATGGTGTTGCATAAACATCCATTTTTTTCACTAGTTTTTTTCCCCTCCTCTGCTTCAAAATCCACGTAGAACTCGTCGTTTTTTACCTATTTTTCCTGCATAATATATGCCAACCATAGAACATGAAGCCATCAGGAAAAAAAGTTTTATGAATGTCTCCGTATAATTTTATGTGAAGGAAACGAAATGAATGGGTGGAACACACGAGAAGATAATAAACACAAGAGGGAACAAGGCAGTTTCCTATTTTCACAGGAAAAACATCTTTTTTTTTTTACTTCTTCCTTTCGATCAAGACAAGTCACAAAGCAAAAAAGTGAGCATGTGATGGAAGCGAATACACTGATGAAGTGAATGAATCGACAAGAAAAAGTAGTTCGATGGAGGAGATGGAGTACCCTACAAAAATAACTTTCTCTTTCAACTCAGCATAAAAACTTTCAAAGCAAGTTTCACTTTCAAGAGAACTAATAACTTGCATAACAATGTTGCAATGTTCAATACGCTTCTGATAAAAATTGTACTTGAGATGAGAGTTACAATCAGAGATAAAAAGTGCACCATCCACAACCTCCTGAATTCTTTGAAATATAAATTTATGTTATTCAACAGTAAAATATAAAGACCTTATTGGAAAGCAATGCAATGCAATATTAACATCTATAGCGCACTCTTTTGTGATTCTTGTAAGTGCACTAGAAGCTCAAAGGGGCACTGAAAAAAGTTGGCATGTATGATGTAAATATTACTACCTAGTCTTCTCCTCTCATCGTCCAAGTTTTTGAAGACTAGACTTATAAAAAATCTCTCTTGTGAAGTCGGCTTTCATGAAAGGAAGACTTACGCAAGGAGAAGAAAAGTGATCCTCTTTTTTCTTCCAGGAAGATACATTATTCTACTGTGGGGAAAAAGAAAAGAAGAAAGGAAGGAACAGGTTTCCCTTTTCCCTTCAGCTCATGTTTTAAAAAGTTTTTAAATAAAGTAGAAAAGAAGGAAGTGAGGGAAGTGAATGACTTAGGTTTTATACAAAGTTAGTACATCCTAAAAGAAGGAAGAAGAAAGTAAGCTGGTACACAGAACGCTTCTAAGGAAAATGTGCATTTCTATGTAGTTAGGTATACCCCAATACAGGGTCTGTAATAGGATGGGTGAAAGGAGTCTTAGTGTGTGAGTGTGTATTCACTAGCAAAGCAGTAATGATGATGAAGATGATGATGGGCAAGAGGCCGGCGTAAGAATCTTAAAGTAGGAAGGAATCAGAGAGGAGAAAGGAGAAAGGAGGAAGCCACATCACATTAATGGAAAGATGGATGAGAGCTCATTAGGGGAAGGGATGCATGCATATTATACTGATGAGACTTGCTGCACATGGATGTATATCGAGTTAACAACCTTTTTGCTTACAATATACTCTACATTTTCTTTTCTTGTATGTATTTGCTCTATATCTTATGGGTATATTGTGAGGTAGCTCCCTTACGGGATATTTCTCCTGTGAGAATATAAAAAAGTGGGGCAGTTTTCTTTTGCCAATCTTGCCTGGTGTGCTTTGGCTACAACTTTACGGAATTTATGCTGATGCGGATGTGACCTTAGTGCTCTTGTTTCCTTATTGATTTTATGTGCTTGCTACTAGCCAAATAGAAACGCTTCTTGTTTTCAAGAGCTATAAAAATTGGACACAATTTAGGATTCTTGTCTTGCCAGGTTAGCCTTATATTTAAGCTGTAACTTTATTTAGGGATTTTATACATGGTAATTTGAAAATGGGTTGGAGAGAGAATAAATAAATTGGAAAGGATGTTATTTGGGAAACAGGTGGATCCCGTGCAAACATTCCCTGGAAGGAAGATACGTGATTTCAACCATCATTCTGTGGAAAATGTCCAAGTTTATTTACCATTTATTTTGGAGAAGAAAGAGTTGCATATTGTGTTATGTATGTTACAGCAAATTTTTCGAGATTCTAATTGGCTATAAAATGTGCTACGTGGAAAACGTAATCTAGTACTCCACATGATATATGGCAAATAGTAAGCAAAAGCAAAATACTGCGTACCTAATTATTGTTGCTTTGTCACGCTCGATTAATTCTTGGCATTTATAGTGACGTTCGTAAAATAATAAATCACACAATACTAAATCCAATGCCCATTGTCAATCTTTGGGAATCACTCAAACCTTATGACCTGAACCCTCACACTATTTTCTCTGTTGATTTAAACACCGGTCAAGTGGAAGATTAGCCTAAAATAACATACGCTTTTTTAGTCTACCTGATGACGGTTAAAAATTTTGTAATTGTAATATATATAATCATAACTCGGGAATAAATTCATTATCACAAATCACAACGTCGTCCTGTACTCTTTTGTAATAATATTAAAAACGTCCTGGAAATGAGCCCATAACTACGTCACATTCGCAAGAGAAAGATTAATATTCACCGAGAATCCTTAATCTCAAAGGTTGCCGTTGCAGGTGTTGTCTTTTTTGCACACGCATAACTTCCAAACCCTTTCCGCAAAGATTGAACATTAAAAAATGTTTACACGGAAGAATATACAGTTAATGATAACTTATTATTTATGTGTTTCCGCGAATCTCGTGAACATTAGTTTAATTTAATCGTGTTGATAATCCCCATTCCCCATTGATTAGTATATATTATCATATTTCCTAGAAAAAATACAGATGCCCACATAAATAAACACGTGTCTATCTTAAAAACACGTTAATGTTTGGCAAATAACCGGAGGTAAACTATGATCGCCATCGTACAGGATAAACGCAACGTTTAAACAATGAGCTTCGATGCTCACCATGCACCCATGCTTCCTCTTGTTGATTCTCTGAAGTGCAAACGTTGAGCAATCTCAAATCAAGATTCTGGCGTCATTTGTCACACTATCTGTCATGCTGAACTCATATTCCAGTCCAGTTGATTTACACATTAGGATCAAACGTTACAGATGAAATTTCATGTTGATCTTTAAGTCCAAGCTAATCTCAATGGATTAGGGCCTTCCTGTGATTGAATAAAACATCACAAAATCACGTACCTGTATTATATCTATATCTATCTCAATTAATATGCATTGCATAATGTGCAAGCTTATCATATATCCCTGAACTTGAACATCAGGCGCAAAGTCAATGTCAGTGTTGAATGGCCAAATCAGTGTGCATTTTACTTTTTTCAGGTGTATTGAATTCGCAAATATGTACATTCTGCGCATTGTTATCGCCCATGCTAACATAGAATTACGTTTCTATTTTATACATGAACGGTAGATAATAGGCATTCATACTTTTTTCTACGTTCTCGTCATCCAAAACTGAAACTGATAAGGAAGTTACTCAGTGGATATAAAAATGGACAATTACCCAAGTTTTGCGCATTCGCTTTCCAACGAGGAGAAAAAGTTGCGTCTGAAAGACGAACGGTGATAAAATCGGAGTAACAAAATGAAGATAACAGTTTTCTTAGCCGTCTGCCTTATGGCAGCTTGTGCCAACGCTGGAATAATTAACAGTAAGTACATTAGAATTTTGATGGAAGTTTATTTTACGAATTTCTCGGTTTAAAAATAAAGCTGAAATGGAACGCTTGTTTGATAGATGTCCCAAAGGACTGTGTGGTTGATCAGTTGAGAGAAAATGCAAGCAACAGAACCACTTTCTATTCCTGTACGACATTCGGACCTGTTTTGATGGAATGTCCAGCCAAGTTGGTATTCGATGTTAAGACTAACAGATGCGAATGGGACATTGAGGACCAGCAGCCTCCAGCAGAGACTGAAGCACCAGTTGAAGAGACTGAAGGAACTGAAGGTCCAACTCAACCTCCAGTTGAGGAGACGGAGGCAACTGAAGGTCCAACTAAACC
>JAHZNA010004622.1:0-20816 GCA_027743935.1 Sinodicranocentrus sp. ZH6 | reverse complement strand
AGTAACTTTGTATTTTAAATGGACGATTTTTAACAGTACACGATAAACAAATATCAAAATATTTCATGCGTAGCCGGTCTTGGTATTGATAGGTCTATTGACATGACCGCATACGTGATTAAAAATTGCAAGGTTGTAACTTCTTTATTTGATGTTTTTTCTGTATTTTCAACTAAAAAGTAAATGATGAATGCTCTTTCATTGTATTAATGGAATAAATCCCTCTCGCGTGGAGTGGCACAGTGAAAGTGTAAAATTTGAACAAAGAATTGGGAATGCCGTAAACAAAGTTTGGAAATAAAGAAGTCAAAACGAGTCATACAGCTGTAAACTGTAAAGCGCACATTAATATATTTGCGAGGGTAAAGTTAGTATTTATTTTTGAATGATTTTTATACATTGTACACTGGTAAATACATGGCATTATGAAGCTACGTAAGATTTACATATCACGAACAAATTGACATAATTTGCTTGTTTTTTATATACACATATTATATATGAGTTTATATGTATACATGTATTATGTAAGTTTGTATGGCAAAGATAAAGACTTTCTTTACATAGCATCGTTACAATACTTTCTTACATGCTAATTAAAATGAATGAGAAATTTTCACACAATGTAACTGAAACGCAATATCCAACTTTATTTTTTTCACCTATATTGTGCATTGAGAAAAATGAGAATGATGTGCCAAAGAAGATATAGCACTTTCTTCAGTTGAGTTAAAAGTAACCCAAATTTGAAGTTTGGATGATGACAAGCCCAAAATTTATTACGTTAATTACAAATATACCTACTTATATTTGACTAATGTATACATCTGAAAACTATCAATAAGATTACGAAAGGGAGTTATAATCATTGAACTACATTTCTATATTTTTTGCAGGATATATATCGTAGTGAAATCACGCTTTCATAAGTTATCTCTCGGTAAAATTAAAAATAAAACCGAAAAATATACCAATAGCTTGACGCTCCACAATTTAAAAGGAAACAACATCAACTTTTGTAGACGCCACTACAGTTTTTTTGTTGCGAGCTTAATCTTTAAGTTGTTTAGGTAGATCGCAAAACTCACAGTCGTTAACATTAACTACTTATAATAAATAAATTCAGCTATATCTACAAACCTTTGATTAGTTAGGAGCATTATGTCATTCTATAATGCAAGTTTAGTCGTGCATATGAGACTGAACGATGATGGATATAAGACCCACTAATGATGAATTCACCAGCAGGTACGTACTGTTGTGGAGGAAGTATAAAAATTGGTTAACATCGTTAAGTTTCCTATTTAATAAAGCTGTATTCGGATTTATAGAGTAGTCAGCAAAAACTGTGGTAGATGAGTAACATTTAGTTTCTTTAAAATCTAATACCCTTTGAGTTTGGTAAGGAAGTTAAAACTGCTGATAAATCAATATCCTTTATCATATATACACACTTTTTCGCTAATTTTATTGCAGCAGTATAATTTCAGCTAGTTTTTTCAGTAGCTACCGCCATTTTAGCTATATTTAAAGCTAATTTGAATCATTTAATAGAGTTTGGCGATTATACTTGGAAATCTTGGAGAAATATTAATTTCTATGATTAAAATCTTCAGATCTGGAGTACTATCAAATAAAATGTGCAAAATAATTGGCACATTGCACCATCCCACAAAAGCTGCATACAACAAGACTATAATACAATTTCAATTTATTCAACCTTTTACTCTCTGTGAATGCCTTACAAAAACTTGGGTTCTATAACTCTTCACACTGACATTACCCCATTTTTAACCTTTTTTTGCACAGCAATGTTCCACTAATGCTGCAGCAAATGACCTCGACCACGAGTTGTGAACTATGCAAAACATGACTACATGTAATAGTCATTTTATATCCCTTTCATTTTATCTTACCAGCCTACCAGTTTGTGTCCCAGACGTCAAAAAGTCAAAATGTAATAAACACCTGCTATGCGTATTGCTTATTATCTTACTACAACTAATCAACTCTATATTACTTAAAGTTTAAGTGACTTTCACACCTCCCTATAATATATATAGCTATATTACATAATTTTACCCATCTACCTATATATTTACTCCGTACTATTTTTTACTGCTGTATATGCTCTTTGGTCTGTTTTTGGCGATTGTGTAACGGAATAGTAAATATTCCATATCAATTTCGGAAACTTTCTGGTACATGCATCTGTATGACGTTTTACACATGTCAGGCTTACATTACCCTACCTTAATTGGGCTTGAATTGATAAGACGCATTTTTTTCACGCATGTGAAAATCAAAACAGGAGAAGAAAAAAATTCACCACCTCTTGAACCTTCCCCTCGTGCATAAATGTCAAGAGCTTTTTGCATTCTGTTTGAGAAAATAAACTAAAAATATATATTACACTCACACTTGAAAGAATTGAGTTAGTGAACAAGAAAAAAATTGAGTTATTGAGTTTCTCCTACTTAATTATCTACACACTTTTGCGTTAAGCAAGAGCCCACTCATCCTTCACAATATAGTTACGCATTGCACGCACTTACACAGCGGGCCGTGCCCATGAATCTGGACCAAACGCCCGGGATTGCTGTGTTGGCACAAGTCAGATGCATCAAGTGTACTTATTCAGCAATTTACTTATCGGTCACATACAAAAAAGGTGAATGAAACCATCTCGATTTCTGCTTACGACTGTTTATTTACTTCCCCCTTTTATTACGTGTATGGCGTTGTTCGCTACTGGATCTGGCTGGATGCGATTCTTCACAGGAATATGGGAATCGGGCTACATCGCTTTTTTACAACAATATTTTTTGTACGTTTTGTAACATTGAAAAAAATTGCAGTTTTCAAAAACCATTACTTGAGTACAATGACTACAGGCATCATTAAAAATCCCAATTAACTGAATTATAGTTAGCGTGTATGGTAATGCGCATGCCATTGCCTAGAAAGTATTTACATTTTTGAGCATCTTAAATTAAATTAGTTGGTGAGTAATTAAAAATTTATTTTTGATTATATTTTCATTCATAAAAAGATAATGATTTTGCGACTTACGCTAAAAAATTTAACTTCAAAGATAACATATAAGATCTTACGCTTCAACCGATTAGTTATTTCAGACTTCCCAATGCCTGACATCTGCTTCTTCTTCATTTTAAATATTTTTGATGGCAGCGGAGAAAGTATGAAATGAGTTGATAAAATGTCGCAACCTCACCCCGCTTCTCGGATGTCAGTAGTATGCTGAGTCGGGCGAACCAGTGGTGCTAGTTTCTGCTGAGTAGATTCCAGACTCGGGAAGCCTCCCACCTGATACAATAACGTTTCCACTGGGACCATTGTTGTTACTTGGATTGTTAGAGGCTGTAGGAGGAACATTGAGACTGGGCAGAGGATGTTGTTGTTGCTGATTGGCGTTCAGTTGACCATTGTTGTGGTGCAAATGGGCAGGGTTAATCCCACTGTTGGATGAATTGGTAGATATATTATGAGATGGTATTCCGTGATTGTTACCTGCTGCCGCTGCAGCAGCGGCTGCAGCAGCAGCCGCAATACTTATGCTGTTGTTACCATTATTCACAGCAGCTGCTACTTCTAAATGTTGATAACGACGGTGGAGCTCTCCCACCTTGGACTTCCAGTAGTCACGGTCTTGAGCCAATCTTGCGAGCTCCTTTTGAAGTTTCTTATTTTCATGCTCGAGTTGATTCTTTTGATGAAGTCGTTTTGTTCTAGGTTTACTTGTTAGTAATTCATCAGGAATTTCCACAGAATTGGATCCTCTCTGTTGAGGAGGTCCATTTTGACTACCATTACTGCTGTAACTGGAATCTTTAGTGGATTCCAGGCTTTGGCTTCGACGAGGATGTACATGATGGTGGTGCATATGAGCGTGGTGTTGAGGTCCATGAACGTGAGCATGAGGGATATATGGCTGGGGTGATGTGACACCACCGTGAATGCCTTGATGCTCGGGTTTAGCCAGCCACATATTTTCTACCGTCAGGTTCATGGGTATCTGTTCGTGATTCATGTTATAACCCTCAGGGGCAATACTACCCTGATTCCACATGCCAATCTCCTCCACCATGTTTCCCCTCCCGCCATCATGATCATGATCACACGGAGCGGCATGAGCCCCGATCGGAGGCACCCTCTGAAAATGGGGTGAGCCAGTGTGGTACTGAGATGGGGAGCCTTCAGGTGGAGTAGCGGGGGGTGTGCTTGGAAGCGTTTTCACTTGAATCAGATGCTGTCGGTTTGCTAAGCTATGATTTGGATACATTCCCATACCTTGATGATGACTATTGCTCTCATTCCGTGCTCCTTGCTCCTCGATAATGTGCGGATTACCATTGATTATCTGTTGATGAGGGTGATGATTGTGTTGTGACACGCTCATCCCTTCATTTCCACCACCACCACCTCCAGGCCCATTTGCTGCTACCTGCTGTGGATGCCCTTGATGAGGGGGATGAGCTAGCGGGTGTCCACCATTTGCTTGTTGAAGACATCTCAGCTTGTGCTCTGCGTTTTCTGACAAAGTGTTGATATCAAAGTCCAAGATGTAATCATCCGCAACTTCCCCTCCACGTCTCATTAAACCCATAATGATGATTTCTCCTTAAAAAGTTCACGCACAATGTTAGAGAGCAGCTTGTAAACAAATGAGTTTTTTCTTCTTTCTATTCACAAATGTGAGCCCTTGGGCTTTTCACTCTCATTCCAAAAAAAGTTTTCTTTTGCTGCTCTACTCAGTTATAGTCTTACTATTGTGAATACGCACTCAAACCATGTCTGTCAGCTTTTCATTGTAATGTGTGCGTGCTCAACGAGATATTTTCTCAGAGAGTGGCTACCACAAAAAAATGCACTGCGACAATCACTTGAAAAATTATCAAAATTCGTTCACAAGTAGTATAATATCAGTGGCTGCTTATGTTTTTCCTGTTGTTATCCTTGCGGGATCGTTTCAGCTTGTGGTGCACATCTGAAATTACCAATGTGGATGATATGAATGATTTATAATTAATAAAAATATATAATATCTGAGTATCTTATCTCAAAGCTAGATATCCTTAATAATCCCTTTTTGGATAAACTTACCAAAATCATTGATGTCTTAAAGTCGAAAACTTTCAAAGCCACTGGGGCAACTTGAGTATCTGGAATCTTGGAAGATCTCTTTATCAATTTGTCTTCAACTTTGCTTGTTGTAATTATTATTTTTCAAACTAATGTCAATCACTGCTACTCACATATTTAAATCCCTTAGCTAATCCTATTGTCAAGAGCATGTACTGATGATGACTCTGCAGTGTAGAAGAGGCAAACACCGTGTGTGCGACAACATTTGCCGATCTGTCAGATATAAAGGCTTTTTCTCTCTCTCTCAGCCTGTTTTTACGAAATATACATACATACATGCATTGGACCACTGATAAAAAGCAACCTCTACCGAATTCATGAGCTAATGTGTGGAGCATAAAGGAAAATCAGAGAATCCGTGGAATGGAGGGCGTAGAGTAGAGGAAATGCAGTATACAGATAAGTACATACATATAGCCACTCCATACATGGGAATAACGCACAACTATGTAGCAATAGAAAGTAGCATGCAACATTTTTATAATTCAAAGAAAGAAGCACATATATAGAGAAGAGCGAAAGTAGCAACAAATGTGTTGTAGATCATTCCACATTAGAAAGAAGAAGAGCAAACCTAGTCCATATTAGAATACACAGGGAGCAACGTGTGCAACATTGTATTACAAGATTTTCCTCAGCATTTGGTTTTCTATGTGTGTGGCAGCGTGTGTGTACACGGGAAAGCTAAAATGCAGCTATAAGAGTAGGAAAAAGATTCCTACGACTGTTCTTCGCCAATGCAGAAAGCACTTGAGTTCAGTGATAGGACGATCATGATTCATATTATGTATACAAAAGAATGCATATACTTCTCAGCTTACTACTTGCCCATGTGTGAATCTCCATCCCGTATACACATCTAATAAAACCTTTATGAAATCTCCGTAAACCGGGGGAAAGAAAGAGACAGCCGTTATGTTATAATATACATCTAAAAAGAGAGCTGTGAATGTGTTAGTTCATTTTGTTGCAAAGTATTATTATCATCCTCCACTTGTTCCTATTCTCGGAGCTGCACAGTCTCGTTATATAAACTTCAAATGTGTATAGCTATGGGGAGAGAGGTTGATTTGAAGAAGTGAAGAAATGGTAAAGTGTAAAAGCGAACAAGTCCTGAGGCAGGGACTAGGGAAGAAAGTCCAGTAGTAGGGCGGATGCTAGCTCGTGGAACCCGCCCAGAACTCTCCCGGATTGTTGCCCAGACGCTGGCCAAGACCAACAAGAAGAGATGTGAAGAAATGAAGGAAAGATCACGTACACAATTTTGTTTCTACAATACGCTACGTTCATCTAGCCCATACTGCTTTAAGGTATGCTGCATATTATATACTCTTTCATCTCTCGTGTATATATTGAATGCATTATATAAAACGCATCTTTTTTTCTCACCAAACGTGTTCTTAACGCGGACTACTTTTTCTTTCTGGTGAATAAGTTGGCTCCGGTGTGAGTGAGTTTGGGATGCTAGGGAATGTAATGCGTATACACTGTAACAAACTGAGATTTTTGTCAAGCACTTTTCTTGGGGTGTATTTGAGATAATCTGATGCTCTAACTCTTCCTATCTAAGATGAAAAGCTAGGGAAAAGGGTGGATCAACATGGACACTAGGAGAGATCTCACAGGATGAGCAAAATGACCGTCATTACCATTATTATCGACGTCGTTATCATCACAATCAGCATTATCAGTGGTGTATTGGCTAAGATGGATATTTTCAGGTTGGAAGCTTTCTCAAGGAGAAAATCATCACCAATTCTTGTGGAAAATTTCCTTTTCTCCTTTCGTTGAAATGCTGTGGAATGGGGTGGTAAACACGAAGAGTTTTAAAAGAATTGAAAGAAACTTTTAAAAAAATTAAAATTCATCAGCTCTTCAATTGTTCAACAAATTCTTTGTAAACATCTCCAAGAAATATATTCAATGTTTAGCTAATGCTCTTTCAATCCGAGTGAATATTTACACGCAGGGGATCGATTAGAAGATTTTTTATCCTATTTTCTTCTCTCCTATGATGTTACATGCGTTAAGGTTTTTAGCAAGTATGTAGTCATACCACAACGTATGAAAGTATCTTTCTTAGCATATTGTGTTATAGGGGGATATACAGGAGACCCTCGTTTTTACCCAAACTTCTTTTTCATTCCTCTAGTGATAGCAAACTCTCACTCATTTTCTGCAAAATCAGCAGATTTTCACCACCACCACCGCGAACCACCACTACTTCAGAGAGTCTCTAGTGATGTGTTTCTAGAGAATCCAATTCACCAGCAATGTTCAAGGAAAAGTTTTCCCTTCGTTTGAAGAAAAAAAGCCTGGTTATTTTTTATATATAAGAAGAAAAATACGCTTTTTTTGGTATCGTCATTTCGTGCATTTTTGTGCATTCGCACTTTTCTGGCTTGAGTATTCTTATATGCTTGTCTTGATTACTTTTTGTCGCATAACTCTTACGTTCATTTGTGGTGTGATATGGAGTTGATTTTTGAGAGAGAAAGCGGAAGAAATTTTTAGGGCTTCTTCGACGTCATTTCGCATATTAATTTTTCTTGGTATATATCCATTGCATTATAGATAGATATTCCCTTTTTTTAGCGATCCAAGTAAAACAAGAAACTTAATGTCAATTTGCTAAAAAGTTGCCAAGTTAATGTCCAATGAATTATATAAAATCAATCATTTGTCATGCGTCAGAAAATGCATTTTACGCATTTTCAATTTTCCAATATTTCATTTTTACATCACACGCACTATTTATTTGCAATGCGGAAAAACTTGCTGATGACAGAATAAATACAGCTGATGGCAGGTAAATTTTTGTTTCATTTAAGCCAAAATATGCACTGCTGTCAAGTGGCGAGACGGTGAGTCTTCATTTTCATCGAATTCCACCACTCCAGCAATAAAATCTAAATTCAGATAATAAAAAATGTGAAACAAATTAATCAGTCAGGATATCTGACATCATAATTTCAACAGTCATATACAATATGCATACTTTGTATCCAAGTGCGTCTGTCAAAGCTTGTAAGCGTGTGTGATGGAAGTGCATTGATGTCTGATAAACGCTGCTTATCCCATTGAATAACAGCATAACCTTCAATCACATTTCAATGTGAATATATAAAAATCCCGTTAAACAAGATTTATGCGCTTTGACTATGGCAAATAAAGTTCTAAAAGTTGTGCTTATTTACGAAAGTTTTTTTTAAAAAATCATGTACTTATCCATTCAATGAATATTCAAGGATTTCAAAGGGAATTAGAAATTGTTGCTAATTAAAGTGATACAAAATATAAGTCCTGCGACTTTCAATGTTTATCCGATATCTATGAATGAATAAGAAAAGACAAAAAATTGTGACCATAGGATGATCTATCATGCAGAAAGGTTACCGTGTATCTTCATTCATTCACAAATTTGAATGTCTAATAATGCCCCTCTTCAAACTGCAATCATTTTTCTTTCTACGATGAATCTTGGCAAGATGTTCTTCGTTGTGCATTCTACATTCTATTTCAAGTTGTGTGACCTTTAACCTGTTATGACGAATGTAGGCTAAAAAATCCATACACTTGTGTTCTTGATTTGTTGAAGCGAAAAAATTCATGAAAAGTGCACTGGAAAACAAGTAATTCATTCCAGCTGATGGGATGAAGTAAGGATTCCGCTGCACAAGATGGATAAAGCATGTTATGAAGCTTTTGTGGACTCACGTCAACTGCAGTGATATGACCATTGACATTTTAATGAGATAAGTGATAAATGAGTTGAAGTTTTATACATGATTACATGTGTATGCTCTTCACGGTAGTTTCAACTGCAACAGTGTTTCAAATTGTATAAATCCAAACTTTTTGCAGAGTAAATAAACGCCGCTTTTATACCATAAAAAAGTTTATCTCCAATGTAGTTAGGTACAAGTATGGCAGTTGGAAGCTTCCTTGCTAATTAAAATAATCTCTTAGTTCATCTATGCATTTTTGGGAAATAGCCTCGGCTTATTTAGTTAAAGTGACTGCACTTTCTGCACTGAGTGAATTCATACAAACTTATATCCTAACATGTCATTTTTAACTTGCTTGTAAATTGATTAATTTTGCATTTATACTACATGTATGTATAGGATATGTACATTTAGTTGAAAACAACTGCAGGTGAATTTTATCATCTTTTAACAAGGCTGAACAAAACCGATAAAAATAATCATATACTTTTACCTAACATGTGGTTAATTTCCACATTTCTGATTTTGATGTTGAACATTATGCATCAAACTGCGCAGCAAAATCATCAAACAAAACATTACTTGCATAATAATATAACATCTTAATTATAAATGTGAAGATTATACTCTTTAGTTTAATTTGAAAATTAAAATGAGACCTCACAAGAAGATAATAATATTCATTTTATTACTGTTATTGAAATAAAGGTAACAAGGGACAAAGCGTTACAGCAACTGAAGTGCAAGCACCTAAGCATTCAGGATTTTTATTACACCAGCTGGAGACAACCTTGATAAAGTAATGCAATATGTTTTGTGCATAAAAGATAAGATTTTTTTCTTTCTGTGCATCACCATTTTTGACACACTTGATGAACGACGTTGTAGATATGGACGACATATCAAGTAAAAATATAGGACAACGAGGAAGCCACAAAATCTAACTTTATTACGTACGTCCTAAACATTCCGTACCTAGCTAGGTAAAATCTCAAACCCATGCTAACCTCTTTTGAGCTTCTGTTGTTATTCGCAAATTGGCTTACCTTTCAGTTTTTTACCTTGGCCTTCTTATCAAACGATTCGATCCATTCAACTATATCACACAGCTTGTGTGGTCGGCATCATTTTCTCTAATGTGGTGAAGTAATTCAAGAAGTTTTATGTTACCTAAGGCATCTCTTATGAATCTTACGTCATGTGTCATGTCATGGACATCGCTCTGGTTTCACTGGTCATTATGCTTTACAGCTTCACAAGCTAAAAAGCATCAAAACTTGCAAGGTCGAGAATGAAATCTCAGCTTTAGCAGAAACGATACATAATGCCACACGCAATCTCATTACGAATTATCATGTCAAACATAACTACTTGCATTGCACTGTGTTAAAAATTGAAAGTCACTGTCAGCATCAGAAGAATACACTCACAGTGCAAGCAATCGTCAACAAAGACCCGGAATCACCCCAACTTGGTTATCGTGACTTAACAAAGCCCTTTTTACTCCTGCGTTGATTCCTCATCTACGAGCTTTATAGTGCGTATGGAGCACATGTTCGTGTACGTATCCGTATCGCCACTTCTACAACTTTACGACCACATGATGACGTTTGCGACAAACGACAAAGACTGGAACGGCAAGTACGAGAGATGGCAATTCATTCATTGATTTTCTGCATACAACAGCAAAAGATCAAATGAAAGCTGGCAGAAAAAGAAGGGAGAAAATCTTGTAGAATGTGGACAAAAAATGTTGAGATTGCAATTTCTGATTTGTGAACCTGTTGAACTCAATGAAAGTAGAAGTCCCTCTTATTCCTTTTTATATGTGCTTCAAACACACACACACACACGCACACACTTTTTCTCCCTCCCTCTGCAAAATGTCAACCAAGCAACTTTGGTTTTGTCAACTGGTGACTCGTTGACCGAAATTGTTGGTCTAGCAGATAAAAAATTGGCACAACCTGAGCTACTAAAATATCGACAAACCCTCAAAAAATGCATCGATGCACTCCAATATCTTTATGACCTTCTGAGAGAAGAAAAGCTGTTGATTTTATCCATTTCAGTTGGGCAATCAATATATAAAGAATCGCTCACGTTAAATACCCTCCCCTATCCAGGGGAATACCTAACCTCATTGTATCAAGTATCCCCAAGGAGAGTTCAATCTGTAAAAGAACAAGTGGTCAAAAAATTAAAAGAAAATCCGCAATCAGCAAGCATGAAATATTTTATGTCCTTCCAGGAGGGACAACCTTTTTGAATTTTCTCACTGTCAAAAAATTAATCCTAAATTCTAAATGCCAGTTTTCCTCCCATATTTACAGCTGTCCACCGGAGCCCACTTGTTTTTTCTCCCTAAAATTACTCTTTGCATGAGCAACTACGCTCAATTTATTATTACAAAATTTCTTCGTTATCCACTCTCCATTGCATCGTCTCAATTTAGAAAATTGGATTGCAACTCGGACCCATGTCCCTCCACGTCAAATAAAATGAGATCATACGAAAGGAACATGATTTTTTATGAATTGCATGCTTCGTGTGTTATTGAATTTACGATACTTATATTTCTCTCCAGTAAAAATCCTCCCTGTCACAGCACACTCACATCAACTTGGAAATGCTTACTTTTGCATATTTTCCCATTGTCCAAGATGAATATTCCTAGTGACATTTAGCCTGAAAATAGGTGCATTTCATTTGTAGCATTAAAAAGATTTGATAGTTTTCCCCTGCTACTTTCTAGATTAATACGTGAAAAAAACTGGCTCGGGGGTAGAGCTATGTTTTTCTCTCTCCATGACCCACCGAAATGATTCAACTTCCCCCAGGTTTCAACAACTCCTAAATACTTTCCTAACCATCTACATCTCCTCAATACAGTAAGAGAGTCGTTCGCACGAGAGGAAATCCGAGTTGTAGTAGTGTCAGTTTCACCCCTCCGCTAAGTTCCCCGATGGTGGGCGTGTAACGGGACTTAATTGAGTTGGAAGTGTTCAAGTGTTAATGAAGATCAGTGAAAATGTTATTTAGTGGATTAGGGAGTTGACAGCACAGGAAGATATATAATGAAGTCATTCCCAATTCCCGGTCGTTTCCCAAACCAAAAGAAAAAAAATAAAGCGGAAAAGAAGGAAGCCAGCCAAAACAACTAAAATAGTGGACAGAGTAAAGTAAATTATTCACCATCCGCAATGATTCCCAGCGAGAGGATATTTACCATGAAATACACTTAAAAAGAGGAACGGATCCTCTCTCTCTTCTGTTGTCTTTGTGAGCTTCTCAAGGAAGAAAGCGGAGTGAAAATTTTCTACAGAAGTAAAGCGGAGAAAGGCCAGTCATCCCCAGTAAAGAGGAGAGATGAGACAGTCGTAAGATCGTAGGAAATATACACACGACTGTGGGGAGAAAAAAACGAAGACAGCAAGAGAGACGAGGAGGCAAGCTCTTTTGCTGACTCGATAAGCCACTAATCTCTCCGGAGGGAATACCTCTTGTACTGATCTTTTTTTTCGTACTTGGTCTCTCTTTCTCCATGTCCCCGATTTTCACAAGTCCAGTCCGTGACAGTATTTATATAGGTATACTGTATACATGTGTAACATATACCAGGCCACTCTATTCATATAAGATTATCTAAAAGAAAATTGGAACGAAAGCTGAGCGATACATACGAAAGTTATGTCGCAATTTAATATATATTTTTTTCATCCCTAGATTTCTCTTGTAAACCTCTGTCAGAGCACAAAGTACACACAAAGATATGGAGCCAACTCTGTTATTTTTCTGATTACATTCCACCACATAAGAATGTCCAGTAGTATGTTCCTAAAAAAGTGATATGGAAATAGTGTGCGTGTGTGGACAAAACATTTTTTTATGGTATTACATCCTCCCTTGTTCTCAAGCGGAGGGTGAAGAGGATTGAAATTATATTTGTTGGTAGACTAGGTAAGTGATCAGTGGATACTATGATGATGATGATTGCAGTCCACCACCGCTACCACCGTAATATCCTCCTCACTCTGGCTCATTGACTCGCTCTCTTTCGTTGTCGGTTTGTCGGCTTGTTGAAATAGTGGCGATTTCTCTGCTGGTTGAAGGAGCGTAAAAAAGGCTCACTTGTGCCAGATTAACTTTGCTCTAATGGTTTCATATTAACGGCATTTAGCTATTATATCACTACCACCAAATCTCTTTTACTTTGGAGTAAATTGCCAATGATCTACACTAACGACACATACGTGGAGGCTTCCCAAGGGTATTCCACCAACTTTTTCTTCCATCCCGGTGAACATTTATTACTCCGTTTAATGCTCTATGAAAAGTGAAGCTACTAGTTTACGCCAATGTTTAAATACTAAAGTAATTTTTATGCTTTTCAGATAACAAAAGCTGTCCCTGTTTCATGCACATTGGCACGTCACACTGGCAGCGATGAAGATAAGCTGAAATTTCCTGGTAATCTTCTTCAATCTTATTTTCCCAAGATAATCAAAAAGCATTAAGGAAACTAGAAAACAAGGATGGAGAAAAGCTTGGATAAGAAAATCAGCCAGATTCCTTTCTCCATTGGTTGGGGCTATGTAATTTGATTGACATTAGGCAAGAAGTATCCCATTCAACGAGTTTCCTCTGTAGCTGTGGGGTACATTGTGTAGTTATTTATTTCCTTTTTTTTTACCCCTTCCTTCCTTCTCCGACTGTCCATATCGTTAGCTTTTGTGCGGATACGGATCCCCTGAGACTGACTTGGGGAGAGTGAAATGTGAGCGTAATGTACATGATTTGTAAACAGGCAAGTTAACACTAACAAATTAGGCGATGATGGATCCCCCGTGTGAAAATGAAGGGTTGGTTTCATCCTTTTGTCTGCTCCTTCACTTCATTCATACCCTTTTCAGTTTGAGCAGTGGAGTGCATGTGTGCGGGCGGGTGAGCAAGTGACGTTTAAACATGTCATTTTAACTTTGGTTGACTTGATTCATGGCAACTTTCATAGTTCATTTTTTTGCTTATAGTGAGTTTCCCATTCTACCACATGCAAAGCTACACAGCCTAGTTTTCCAAATGCATGTCAAGTTGTTATAAAAATGTGTACGAATTTCAAACAGCTTTTTTTTGAACCGGGATCATCAGCAACATGACTCTGCCATAAAATTACTGGAGTGATTTTACATCTTTGTAGACAGATTTTTACACTATGGGCTGGCCATGTACCTAGTCATAATGATGATGCACACAATCCGATCTATACAACGTGGATTATAAATGACATGTCTTGTTAGAGATTTTCGTCGTCACTTTCCAAATGAATTTTGACACGTGGTACGTGTGAAAGTGTATTTTACTGGGGAGAGTCGCAGTCGTAAAAGTAACCGTGGCGCATGATGAAGTTTGGGTGTACTGCTGCGAACATATCTCTCTTTTGAGATTTGTCCGCTTGTCATAAGAGAGAAACGCTAATGATAGTAGAGGAGATGACAGCTTCCTTGATATTCTGGGACATGAGCTTTTACTACGTTCTTTCTTCGTAGTTGAATTGACACAAATTGTTACATATCATTCGTCACATGGCATTTCATTGCTAGTGAAAAGTTGCCACTGTAAATACCATACAGGTGTCGAAAAAATATTATAATTGCAGTTCACATGCGTGCATATTTTTGCTTAACAAATTGAAATTTTTGCGATTTCATTGAGACAATAAACAAAATGTGAGATTTTTCAATCCAAATGGATTTATCCAAATTTATTCATTCATATCTACGAATTCGTTGAACCCAGTCTCGAGCACAAAAAGAATAGAAATATTTCAAACTGGATAAAAATTCATTTGGTTAGTTTGAATAATAGCTACATTTCCTTCGCAGACAAGTAAACTTAATGCCACGTCGCACGCCTAGTAAATACCAAACGTAAGGTAACATACGCTTATGGTGCAAATCGAATCTCCCGTTGGAAAGTTCATCCATCCGTTACAGGGTAACAAGGCGTGAAAATCACTGTCCTTCTTTGCACTGTTCTGATGTCCATGTAGTAATATTCCTCACTATTAGAAGCCCAGCAAAAAATGTGTGTGGGCGCTTGTACCATACTGTCCATTTCATTTGGTATTTGCATTCAAGGACAAAGATGACCATAGTATATAGTACTTCGTGTTTAAAGAACTTACAGCTATATACTTGCATCAAAGGTCTATTACCGTAATATTTGTTCGAAGTATCTAGAAATTATTATATTCTAAACAAATATTGAATATGATAATACTTTGTTTAACGATAAAACATAGTATGCAAATGATTTCATCTTAACTTTCTTGTGCTAATTTTCCTTCTTAATGTTTCCAGATAGGAATTAAAGCATTGGAATTGAATGCTTTAAGATCTCTTGCTTAACACAAACCTATTATTTCCGTGATAACACTATACCATACAGTCACGCTGTCATGTTTGGGAATTGGGATGTTGACAGTTTGGTTAATTCAAACAGCCAAGTTTGACCTGTGCTGTGCACGAAGGTAGTAGTTTAGAACAATAAATAACTGACGCCAGCATAATATATAGAGAACATAAAAATGCAATTAACAACATAGAGTAAAGAAAGTAAAACATTGTTTTGTTATTTTTACTTGTTATGACACGAGCAAGTGCAGTAACCTTCGTGTATATTCTTATTAAATGGGTATCGCAATAACACACATTTGCGCTTTGCTAAGGACAGTATATGAATGAGTATATCATAATTATGATATATCCGAAGTCGATGTTGATTCACTTAACCTTTGATCCTTAAGTGTGGCTACTCGTAAAAATGAGAACAATAATTTCACTGTTATTTATAACAGTATGGCTCTCAGAACGCTAAATAATCGAATTTCATGAATCACTCTGTTTAAATATATAAATTAAGTTAGATACATATTTAAAAATCTCAAATCGTTAATTTTTCCAACAATTAGAATGAAAAGTTTAGATCACATTCTAAAACTAGCTAAACACGTATGAGTTTCATGGAGTTGCAATTTAATTTGCCGGTATGTCCAATCGAATTTTTTTCTTCACAGGGACAACTTATTTGGCAATCATCCACCAGTTTATTCTAGATCTGTTGTATATAAGGCTATATGGTCTCTACATGAAGATGGTTACTGGCCTCTACCAAGGACAGGAATGTAAAACGAGCATGAGAAAACGGTTCTCATCCTCTTCTCTTGACTCGATTGGAGAAAAGTGTCGACTTGGCATATTTTTTCCCTTCTGCCATCTCTTCTCAGCCGTAGGCAGGCTGACTTCGATTCAGAATGAGCTGGTGACGCTACGCGTTGATGATACTGTACGATATCCGCCCCCAACTACCTCATCTCTTAGCTAAGCTCGGTTACATGACAAAAGTCATCTAAAAATGCATCGTAAATGGAAATTTAATTGCTTTTCCATCTTGTACCCAAAGAGAAATTGAGAGTAAACCATGCAACTATATAATGCTAATATTTAATAATGTTTCATTAAAGTGTAGGAAAAATCGCAATTGTTTTTGGCATTTTATATTGGCTTTCCCTCTGGTATTTGCATTTGCATTTGAACTAAACTGGCAGACACTGTAACTGTAATTAGTTAGAGGGCATTTGCATTATGAAAATTCTCTTGGACAAACGGATGTCGATGCTATGCGGCTATGCATGTTATAACGACATTGATGTTCTGATTTCTGATTCTGATACTGACCATCAGGTCACTTCCCCACTACTAACGTGTACTCATTAAAGAGATGCTTGCATCACCCGAAAAATATGCACTGTAAACTCTTACTAATTTGCTAACAAAGCTATTTCTAAAAAAATAAACCCTTCGTAAACCGAATAAATGTTTTCCCAAGGCAGTTAAGTAACTCAATGTGCCTGACGACAAGTGGCTTAAAGGTTCAAAGAATCTGTTAGATAACAAGTGCGAGCACGTGATCGCATTAGGACTATTTCATATCGTGTCATATAATTATCCTTTGCGAATGCACCGTGGAATGCATCCTTCCCACAAATGGAGGACGTGCATTGGCAATTAACTAAAATAAGAAACTCAGAGAAACCTACAACTGAAATCGAATCTCCTCAGCAATCTCATATTTTCCTCAGTGTTTCGTGTTAAGGCAGAGTAGTGAGTGACACCAGATACTAGGAATCGAGAATCATGAACTAGGAATGAACGAATATATAATATACAATGTTGTTATATTATAAGAATATGCGACTATATGTACGTTAATTAATGTTTCATTGAGCATTTTGTATTTATATACATGATCATATGTTCTTATCAGTATCTAAATATTAAACATATGAGTGTTTGCATTCATAAAATACCCAAACGTAGGAGTTGGAATCATGAATCGTTAGTGTGCTTGAATCTCAGGCATATATTAAGAACGATATAGATAAAGTATTTGTATGTTACCATTCGGTTGTTGGGACTTCGAACTTTTTTATACAGCTAATCGTTAAATAGAAGGAAGGCTCAAAGGTGGTTGAATGAAGCTTATCATATCAAACTGTGAATATGGATGTAATGAGTGCAACTGCAATTTTCGCCTCATCAGCTGTTTTCTGTAGTTAACTGACACCAAACGAACTTTACATTTACATCTTCTGGTATTTATAACCTGTAACATCGCATACATATAAAATGCAGGTTGCAACCGAGATTTTATGACGGGCAATAAAATCTTAGCTGAGAGAGTTAAAGAAGCAATTATTCATTTTAGGAGTTTTGTTGTTCTACTATGTTCCACATTTATACTATTTGTTGAGATCTTTGTATTTTAAATTAAACTAGTCATGCTAAATTTTCCTAACATTTGTACTAAATATCATGCACATGCTTGAAATGCAATGCTTTCATTTTTTGTGCAGCATGTAAGTAACAGTAGCAAGCAATACTGTTTCCTAAACATTTTATGGGGCATTCTGAACTAGGCTCAATTTTCATGCAAATGCGAGCGTCTTGTCATTTCCAACATCGGAGTATTTAACTTTACCTACCTATGGAATTAGATGCACGAATAAAATAAAAGAAGCAAAAAACTAACGATATTAATTGTAAGTGCAAGTAATTTGCAGATGTAGCAAAAGTAATGACTGATACGACAAACGAAAAGAAAGTGGAAAACGAAAAGCTCGAAATGGGGAACGGGCATTTGGTCCGAAATCCTGGAAGGGTTGCTGTGTCGTAAAGAGATGGCCTTTCAATCAATGTTTTTGCATGGTAAAGTCCATCATAGAAAAAAATCCATCGTTCACAACATAAAATGACGCACTTTAGTTCGTATAATACATTATACAGTTGTAATGCTGAAACCTGAACTTATAGTTAGTCTTGTGAAGATAAAGTTTAGGAATATCCAGCTGCAAGTCTCTATTAACCCGAACTCCAAACAATCGAATCCTTTTTTACATGAATTGTACCAAACTTCCATGGTCATCCACATTTTATGTCCAATACCTTAATACCTACTCGCTCCCTGCAAATTTATTTTGAACCTTGTGTATCCCTTTTCCCCGGTCAAATTCAGTTTCCTAAAAACTGCACACCAAGTTATATTTTTCGACTCATTGCACTTTCATCGATTAAGTATGTGAATCCAAACGATCTTCTTCTTAAAATATTATCTTTTGCTATTTACCAAATAGCAAGGCCAGAACCATGATTGTATGGATGACTAGCTGGATTCGACTTGGACATTTTTTATACTAGCCAACGTAGAAAAGCATGATCGACTGTGCATTTGGAGGGAGGAAGCAGGATTATGGAAAAGACCGGTTCAGCGTTGTGTATTGGGGGAACTTATATATATTGGCAGAAATGACAAACTTACGACTGCTTTACATGGTAGAGCTCAAAGCAATCGGAAAATTTTTCTTATTACCATCCCCAACAGCCTAACAATAACAATCCATATTAGTTTAAAACTATATACACTTGATATATATATAGCGAAGCCTATTCTGGAACTATAGTTTTCTACTAACAATAAGATCGGATCGGTCAACCGAATTGATCCTTTGAAATTCGTAAATTCAAGCTTTATTACATTAAAGTAAATTGCGATTGCGATAGGTTTTCAGAAGGAGATTCCAAAACCAAATATGACATCTCGATGTATGTAAAACTAGTATGCATGCATGTATAATCAGAATCCATGGATGAAAACGAAAATAATAAAAATTAAATCTTTATAAATGCGTAAACCAATAAGAGGTATTGTTAGTGAGTCTGGACATCACTGAATGATTTTTGTACAGCAAACTACGTTAACAGAGGGACATAACTCTTCCAGAGGACACAACATTAGCTGAAACTATCGTCAACTTTCAACGGATATAACTAACTACACTATCATATCTACGTTTACTGAACCACACTTGGAAATATTGTAACCATATTCCAATAAAAGTGACTCGCACTCTATCTAGGCAGCATTGGTAAACTCTTCACAAATAGGTTCATTTCAGCACTCTCAGTCCTTTCTTTGCTCGAGAGAGAGAGCAATCAGTATGTAGAAGGTTGCACGTCTGCTCTCTCTGGTGATCTACTATCATCTCGCTTGCGAATTAACAGTTAGTAATATTGCAACATCTTTTTAATTAAAATACACCTGGTTTCATAACTTTTTTACACTTTTAAAATCCGAATATATCTTTGTCCAATTTTTCATATCTTTTAACTTCCATCCACAGTTCTTTAATTGTCACTCTTTAAACTTTCCTACAACAAAGTACGCAATAAATCTGGAGAAGTTACCAGATTTAGTTTAGAATGGTATTTGGATCATAGAAATTAGTAAATGCAGACACGTTAAAGAAAAAACCGAACCGCCCTCCCATTCCCAAAAAAATCCAACTTTTCAAATCCAAAGTTTGTAAAAGTAAAACGATTTGCTAACTACTACAACGGCCAAACACATAATATAGCCTCAAGTTGGATTATTTGGAGAATCTAATCTTCATTTTGGTGTAAATTAGAACTATCTCATCTCATTCCTCGAGCATTGCAGAGATATAAGTAAATTACATGTCGTTTGTGTATAGATTATCAATACGAGATTTCACATGTTCAATACATCTACATAATTTTCTAAATTTAGACTTCACAAGCACATTTTATGATATAGCTTAATATTGTTGGAAATCAGGTTTGTATCTGCACATGCAAGACAACAAAGTTTATCAATCAATCAATTGTAAAATTAATTGTAAATGTTAGTTAACTACACGACCGTTAATGCCCAGCACATTTCTAAGATTTTAATTTAGTTAGTTCAATTTTCTAAGAATATCTCTGCACATTATTTTCTTATCATGAACAGATAACTTCTCCAGAATTTAGCAGGAGCTAAATAAACTCATACACCTCTCAATGTCTCAATAGCCAAAAACGTCATAATTAATGTTATTTAAATGAACTTTAGAGTATTCACTAAATCAAAACCATGAAGCTTTTTAGCAGGCTAAGCTTTTGTCCTATCCAGTTTTACGGTTGACGGAGAGTAGGCTTTACTAGCACACTATACCATACAAAAACAAACGAATCTATTTTAAATATCGATAAACTTATACATAGACGACAATAGAACGATTGATTGACACAGTTTTAAGATACTTTAATGTACACAAAATTCGGTAAAATCATTTACGTTTCAAAATCTTACATTTGTGATTAGCCTGTCGTTATCGTCCACTAAGTAAAAGGTGGACACGAAATTGTATATTCCAAAATTCTGCCTCAAACACCATAGTCCGACCAAAGGATTTGTCCAGTGCTTCAGCATTCCAGGATAGCGTCCATCTGAAACATTCCACATTTAAAAGAATTAATACATAACTCAAGTACTTGTAAAGCAATAGCAAAAACCCCACGTAAT
>JAHZNA010004621.1:0-21602 GCA_027743935.1 Sinodicranocentrus sp. ZH6 | reverse complement strand
CGCCATAAGAAGCTATTTGTCATTATTGATACTGTGGTGATGTTTGATGTTGTTACGTTGTCACTTGGTTTGTAAAAGGAACAAAAATCCCACATCTCTTGTTATCATTATCGATAAAATCCTGTTAAATTCAAAATATTACAGAATGCATACTCAAAGCAAGGGAAAATTAAGTACGTTGATGACAGCAAAAGTAGAAAAGTGGCAATCGGCAACCCTTTTCTTTTCTTCGAGACAAAGGACCTTAATCCGAAGCCAACAAAGTGGAGCTTGCAAGCACACACAATGTTGTGTTTGCATAAGATTCTGATATTCTTTTCATACTAAAGAATTTTCTTTTTCATTTCTGCGTTTCTTACATATTTTTTGTGGCTGGAATTCGAAGGCCGAATGTGAGTCCTTTATAAAGGATGAATAGGTGACCGGATGGGATCAAGGTTGAAAAATATCTGTTTTCGAAATTCTAAAACTTCTAAAACTAAAAAAACTGTTATTCGCTTTTACTTTTATCTGTTTTGAATCAGGACGTATAAAAAATTGGTGTAGCATATCAAATCACGATATTTGTAAACATACTGCATTAAAAATGTAATTAGCTGTTATTTTGATACAGGTTCCCGTTGCGCTCAGGTTGATGAAAGGGTTTTAATGTAATGTAAAACTAAAATGATTCTCAAGATATATATTTCAAAATGAGCACACGAATAACAAGAGTCCATCAATTTTATTCATTTCTAGTGAGCTTTAGCATGTTCATAAATTTAGTTACAAAAAATGCCCACTTATCGAAATAAAATCAAGATTTAAAATGATTCTGTACTACATGGACTTATTCTAAATGTATTAAATATCAGTATCTTGAAAGTAGATTTTTACAATTTCCACCCTAAAGAAGTAAATCTGGAATGGTAATCAGAGAACAACTTCCTTTCTCTCAAATCAAGATATGAGTAGTGTGAAAATAAAAAGATGGAAAATATGAGACATAAATGGAGTGTCATAATGAGAGGAACTTTTTCTTTAAAAATTTTGACCTTACTCACACCCTTGCAGAAAAAAAGTTTTCTTTTGAAATTCGCTGTTGATGGAAATGCAACCCCTGATATTTCCTCCTCGTCAAAGAGAAAAGTTTCATTTTACACTCCCTCATTTTTTTTAGTCCCTCTTATTCATCTCCCTTCGTCCCTTATGTAATCTTCCGCCCTCACCAGTTCATAATTTTATTGTTCAGACGTTGGGAGCTGGGATACCTGTCCTTCATCGGGTACTTCAGCGTACTCAATAAATTGAAGGATACAGTGCAACTTGTTTGTAGAATAAAGGCTTCATAGCAATTTACTCCATTCAAGTGAGGATAAAAATTGTAAATGTACAAAAACTAGGATGAATTGCGATAGCACGAAAAAGCAAGACTTTTTTGTGCCCTTTTGACTGCCATCTTTTTCCTATGCTTATAAGATTTCATTCAACTTTTTCCTCAAAAGGGATCCACCTTCTTCTTCCGTTTCTTTTTACCTTTGTTTCGGATTCTATATTTTTCTAAAGAATAAAAACAAATTGAGAAGGTAAAGCATGTGCTCTGTACTCCTGCTCTAGCTCGAATGCTGAAGTACAGTTTTTTATTCTTCCCGTGAGAAATCTTTCAAGAAATAGCTTCAACTTTTCTTTCATATCCGTAAGCTGTGAGATGACTATAATAACTATTAAGATGCTACTAACAATAAGCTACATTTTGTGTTTGTTGACTCTAGGCTTTTTTATGATGATCCCTGAAGCTATGATTTTTAAGGGTGCCGTGAACAAGTTCCAAGAACGATCTCACAAGTCTCAACTTACTAAATATCTCCCATTTGGGGCTCACTGATTTTATGTCGATGAAATCCATAGTTGATAGTGCTTTCATTTGTTCATGTTTCTTACATATATCTTTGCAATTATAAATGCAAGAATTCTGATATTATAGCTAATATGCATATTAGTAAAATGTTTCTACCACTCGTTTGTTTCCTAATATAGTCCTGTACCAAGTTAAGAAATACCTATAAATTATGATGATTTCTATGAATCATTAAAATTTAATTACATTATAGTCATTCTCTCATCATAAGTATAAATTTAAATAAAACAGTGGCAAATATATAGATCAAGGGATTTCATAAATGTGAGAACACAAAATATGAAAATCTGACTGTTCATGCACAAGCACATAGCACATACGCTAGCTTTCACTTCGAGACTCTCAAAGACTGACAATGAGTCTAAACCAAAGACGATACAGTTTTCAAGTGTCACGGGCTGCTGCTGCAGCAGTTCACACTTGAAAAATGAAAATAGGGGACAACTAAGAGAGAAAAAAACTACCCAGTCCCTTTTTGTTTGAATTTTTGATGATGAACCACTTACTTCTCAGCAAACAAAGGTCTGATACCAAAATAAATCTACAAAAGCGTCGCAACAATAAATATAAAAAATCAGCTTGGTTTCATATGTTGTATGTGATCGCATTTTCATTTATTTTTACTTTTCGCTTCTCAAAAACCCCACAACCAGACAACCGGCGTGCACCAACATCCGCTCTTTTATATCAAAAGGAAATTAATTCTGTAAAATTTACAGAATTGGAAATCCTTTCAACTTTTAAGGTATACATGATTTAATTATTATCATTGTGAAAAAATGCTCTGAACGACATGCTAAATAATTATGCAACCAAGTTTAAAATATTTTTAAAATGTATTCAAGTCCTGAAAGTGGAGTTGTTCTAGTAGTGTGATAGTGTGATCATCTTCATATACTGTGAGATCATTCATTGAACTGTGTAATTTGTGTACATACTTTATTACAGTAATTCAAACCAGTAAAGCTGTGACAGTCGGTCGACCGACCGCATTCACGCAATTAAATATGCATTCAACTGTGATTTTTGAAATGCTCAGTGTTGACCATGCAAGCGTGGCATTAAAAACGGAAAAGGGGTTGATCTCAGGATTGTGAGTGTAAACGAATTTATACAAACACAATCAATAGGGAGCAAAATGCCAAGCCAAGTAATCAAAAATTCTGAATGCAAAATTATCATGGTGTGTGAAGTATCCGCCTCTTTTACCGAAGAATAATATAAGGGAGAGATGAACATCATTTATTTATAAGCTATTTTAAAGTGATTATTGTCACTTGGCTTGGCTCGAGCATGAGTTGTAGTTTTTGTCATTTTTTTATATAATGGTCGTTCACTGCGTAAAGCTCACAATAGTAAATTATTAGGTTTCCCTTCAATGGTTTTCTGTTACTGTTCACGCTCACAGGGTTGAAAATTGGGAGACTGTCATTTGCCATTGTTTACGTTTACAAGATGTGATTAGCACCCACACGTTTATTGGGATCTTCAAACTCTTTACAATATTTCATTGCACAACTTTGAAATGTATAAAGTGCTTCATTTTAAAGGTACTTGTCAGATGGTGACATTATGCATGTCCATGTGCCCGAAAAATCTCATTTGAAATGTTCTACTCTGAAGTGAATAATTTTATGCGTTTTAAACTGACGGATGAATAAATATGAATTTCCTATACGATTTTGCTTCTTACAGTTAACGATATAGTGTTGTTGCATCAATGCTTGCTTAAGGAAACAAAAACTGGGCTCTCATCAGCATCAGTGCTCGGCATTTAACCTGAACTCATATTCAAGTACTTCCGTAAAAAATTATCAGTATAAACCTTTGCATTTTGAAAGAAGCATGGGTAACAATCTTATGAATAAGAAGGAAAATCTAGAAAAAGTAATCCACCTGTGCTCACCCGGTACTTATGTTGGATTACTACATTAGATATTAACATACATATTATAGGATTTTAAGTGACCCCTCCTCTCACAGTATTATGGAAAGATTTAAAGTCAAAAGTCAAAGTTTGTTGTAAAATACTCACTTCACTTAGGTATGTTAAAGTCTTCATACTTTCTTGATACTTTCATGCGTGACAAAGTCATTATTACTTGTGGTCACCTGTTGTCGCCATTAAATTGGAATTAACATTCCTTCCACCACAAAACCGTTTAGCTTTGTGATTCACCCTATTTTTCTAGACTTACGGTATTTCCAAACAGACAAAGCCAGAGGAAGAGTAGTGTTGACTTTATCAGATCCATACTTTTTGTTGACTTTGAGGTTTTGAGTCAACTCCATTGTTATGAATACACATTGCATTACACAAGCTCAATACTCGTTGACAAGTTTATTCCAAATCCTTCGTTATTATACGCCTTGTGATTCCGAATAATGGATGTTCAACCTTTCCGTTTGGCTTTTACGGTTTTCAAACATTTGGCCAATTCATGAGCTGAAATAAGGTGTCAATAAGGTGGGAACTTGGTGACACTCAGAACAAAAGGCTTATGGCTGCATTCGGACAGGTACATGACCTAAAAATAATGAAACCCATTAGCGTTTAAAACTACTGTCAATCATGATGGTATACATATTATTGTACAGATTAAAGTCGATCATGTACTCATTCATTCTGTAAGCAACTAAAATCATCGTGATCTAAAAGCTTGCTCAAAATAAAATATTATAATTTCCAACGCCCTCATATTTAAAACTGATATACTAACGGCTATTAGTAGCAGATCGAATATTCAAACACTAATCATTGTCAGCACTCCTTGTAATGCGTAAGAAGAATATTTGTAATAATTAATATAGACAATAATTATATCAAACTTGAAATCGAAATCAACTGCTAACTTTACCATTATTTCTGCAGTCATTCTTCTTTTTTTAAAAAAAAATCAGCATCGTTCACTACATACTACGTTGAACTTATTTCGTATATTCTTTCTAGGTCAGTAAACATCGCGCATAAAGTTCAAACAGCGAATCTCAACTTCTGGCCTGCCTTTGACAATCCCCTTAGAACCATTTTGTACTTCTCGTTTTTCTTCCAAATCCTACATACAAAGAGGCATATCCCTGTTCATGCCCTTTTCACAAAAAGCGACATATTGACTGGGAGGGGAATTCTCTTGTACTATTATACTCTTCATTCATTGTGAGAGAAGTAAGTTGTATATTTCTGGATAATATAGTGATTACTACAGAGACACGGTATGACTGCAGTAGAGCAAGAAAGGGAATTGAGATGAAGAGCCTTGTAATTGGAGAAAGGTGCAATAAGCCATGGGCGACTACTCTGGAAAAAAGCATACCAGAATATTATAATACCAACAAAAGACCGGCTTTACCTAAGTATAATATTGAGTAAATATCCCATTCTTCCTTTGGGTGAACTCTCGCCAGTTCCTGCATCATCTTCATCAAGTCACTCACTTCAACAAGAGCTACACATATATTTTGGTGCACAGTATACTGCTTTACTTTTGCCTTCCTGTCGGGAACTTTTTTTGTGATACTCTTCTCCTGACTGACATGACATGGCTGTAGTTGAGTTTTCATAAAGGGAAATATTCCTTTCTTTATTTCATATTGTCAAAAGGATAATCACTCGTCTTGTATTTCAGTTCAACAATGAACTCGCCAAACCTTCCCTTTGCCTTGTTTGCCTTTAAATGCTCTCCAGTTATTGAACAAGCCGTCCGATCCTCCCTTAAATGAGTGTAGGGAGTAGGTTTGTTAATAAATAATGAACTGGTTATGTGTACACAGGTTGGAGGAGTGATTCCTAACATTTACAACGAAACTGGTGAATCAGGCAAGATACTACATAAAGTATCTTTCGAAAAATCCATATAATGATTTGAGGTGATGATAAATAAATACGTAGAGAATACATGTACATATCCATATATTATTGACAAAAGGACATCCCGAACCAAATGCTAAAGGTGAAATTACAATAAATTGGGTGAAAAGAGGAGAAGTTTAGTGAAATACCTTTTTCCTTTCAACAATAGTCATTTTGACAAATTGGCTGGTTGTGCCTTTCCTGCTGGAATGGGTCAGTTCAAGCACTTTACATTCTTCGTTATTACTCTTATTACATTATCCTAGTAGATTACAAACGAGATAGAAGTGGATAGGTGTTCATAAGGTTGGTGAGCAGAGTCAGAGTAGAGAGTATTAAGGTGTTTAAAAAATTATGCTGCTTTTGGACTTCTTTAGTTTGGAACAATCGAATATGATCTGACGATGAGTTCTGATGACTCAAAAATTTCTCACGATTGTTTACAAACAAATTAGTTCCCAAAGATTGGGAAAGTCATTCCCATTCCTGTAGTAAATAAAAGTATGCATGCATATCAAATGTGAAACTGATCTGGAAAATGTACCAGGTTAAACAATACCATATGTCGCAGATTAACCTGTAACATCCTCAATTCCATGTTTCCCATCAGCCACGCAGCAGTGATAGCAATCTGTACTGAATCCAGCGAATGCGTGCGATATGGCCACATTAAATATTAAACTTGGCTCATCCCTACATGAAAATAAATTGGATGGATAATAATATTCAAAGGATGCATGGGAATTTTTAGATTTGGTTCCTGTATTTCCGCGTCATCTGGTATTACTCTGACCATCCAGTCCCAGTCCATCCCACAAGGTAAATGCCAATTTCCCAAATATCTCTTCTGGAATCTACCCCCTTCCATTCAGTATCAGTAACAATCAGCTGAGTACGCATCGCACCCTTTCTGCCTTTACAGATAAAAACGTTAAAATGCCATAAGGCACATCCCTCCCCGATTGGGATCATTACATCAGGGTTAACAACTTCAAATAACCTGTCCCCTGAGAACGCATGAGGAAAACATTCCATGGGAAAGATAAAAATTGCACCATCACTCGCACATTTCTCCAGAGGCAATATCTGATTGACATTTTTACTTGACAAACCATGAAATGTGTAAGAGTCCTCCAGCATTATTATAGTTTATCCCTTTAATACCTCTTTCAAACAGTGAGAAGGAAAATCGCTACACTCATTCATTATTACTCCGAATGGGAAAAGATGAGTGAGCACTTCACTAAACAAAAAAAATCCCATCAGGGAACAATTAATTTCAAAGTTATTAAATTTACCTACAAACCCTAAACGTTTTAAAGTGCTTGTGGCGCTTCACCAGGAAAAAAAATACATCACCACAACAAAGCATCAATTTGCTTCATACTTTTACATTTTACACCATCATACTTTCAGTTTTCTCTCTAGAAATATAATTCGTAGATCAATAAAAACCTCAACAATCGAACCACATGAAGAGAAACACATACGCATCCCAACGCGAGTTCAATTTCAAAGTATTTATGTTGAAAGGAAAAATGAGAAACTCTCTCAACAGATCATCAATTTATATAAAGGGAACCTCCTTTTTTACAATATATTATATACTAATGCGAATGATGAATATGCATGGATTTATACAATCAATGGTAAAAAGAGAAGCACCCAGCCTTTTAGCTTTTAAGGATGTATATATGCTCATATATTCGCTCTCATCATCTGTCCCAATACAAGTCTTTCGGGAAAAAAGAGAAGAAAAAAAGTTTTTCAAGTGTATTTGGTTACACTTGAGTAAAATATGAGAGAATACACTGGAGAAGTGATGATTACTTTCGATGACGAAGCTTGGGTTGCTGGTGACGGGGATATATGAAGTCGTTACAAGAAGTGGAGGACATGGGACTCACTTCGTGGCTTCACTTGGTTTTCCCTAGTTGACTAGATGAGATGTCATGAGTTACCTTTTATCATTCACCGAATAAAAGGGACCCTGGTCCTTTCCATCACGTACGGTGTATACTGCACGACAGCAAGAAGAGCCCTTTCTGTCTGCTCCCTTCTGAATTTCCCATTCCTGTAGGGTGTTTTGGGTTTGAGCTTTCAGTTTAGGATTTTGTGTGCTTTGTTGTTTCTCCTTTTCTTCATTGATAAAACTGCACACAAAACAAATGAGAAGAGGGCAATGGCAATGTGGCTTGAGGGATGGCTTATTGCTGGTGTGTATTGTGAACGGCTTAACAAGGGATGATCATCATATCGTCATCTGCAGTTGCATAAACATGCCCTACGGACTGAATCGAAAAACCACGGAATAAAAAACAGCTTACAGCATGCTGCACCACGGAATCATTGTGCATTTTTGAATATTTATCCCTTCTAACTGGTTTTGTGCAGTCAATCAGTCAAAGGGATTTTTATCTGAATTTATAACGTTTTCTTTTTAATACGAATTCAGTCGAATTGATTGAAAATTTAAATACATTAACAGTGGTTATTACTGGACACCTGACAAAATTCAAAATCGCTTTCATGTTTTAAGTTGGCAGAAAATCTTTATAAAATGATTCGCCGCTGCCAAGTTGACTGATGTAAATAAAAGCTGACTATTTTTAACAATTGATTATGTAGAGCTTTTGGAATAAAAACATCGATAATGATTTTTTCGGTCAGTCATTGCTGGGATTTTTTTAAGGTAACAAACATTAGCCTCGTGAAATGTCCAACTTTACGAATATACCTACGTACACACCTGGACTCATTTAGACTTTTAGATTTGTTCAACGTTATCCATCCAAAATGAACATTTGATCATAGGTTGATTTCGTCGATCTTTTCAGCTTCACTCAACCAAAATACTTTAGCCCGATTACCATTGAAAATTGCGACAGATCCTAGAGAGATGATCAGGGCAAATGATGATGATGAAAGAGATAATGAAGGCGATGCAGTCACTCAGTCTTATAGTCAACAACTGGATTTTCATTTTGGTTTCCCTCTTCCATTATCCGCCACTCATCATCATCAGTCGGTTTTGCTCTAATGCAAGGAAAAGTAGCGTGATGTTTTGACCTGAAAACACAATGACAGCTCATCCGTCCGTCCAGGGATGGATTTATCAGAGGGAGAATAGAGCAGGATGGAATATACACTATTTATCTACTCAAGTTTACAAATTTTTCATACACTCCATCCTAACAGTAAGTCATGAGTCTTTCAGTCAGATATAGTCTGTAAAAGGTAGATTTGAATAAATACCTCTCGGCAAACTTTCAATAAGACTCGTTTCAAGTCGTTTAGTCCGGTCTGGTGAACTATTCCAAGGGAATAAGGTAAGATGTACGGCAGTGGAAAATCATACGGAGAACCGGTGAGGATATATAATGTATGTAATACACGTACATCTCCAGCTCGAAACATAACAACAACAAAAGGATCAGAGCAAAAAGCCGAAATGTAAAGTTTTTCCAGGTCTGTGAACATCAATATAAAATGCCTTTTCGATATGTTGCTGAAAGAAGCTGCATCGTTCCATTTTATAATAGCACCCATGGCCAAAACAAGAGTGCACAATTATCAAACTCATGACGAGTAGGTAAGTTCCAATGAGTTTACTTCGATTCCAAGCGCGGATATAACCGAATCAATCAACAAAAAGTCTCATTGCGGGTCAGCACAAATTTTATTCAGTAGGAAAGTGAGTTACAAGAATACTAGTTACTAGTCTCTAATAAAAAAAGACTGCAATAATCAATAATATGATTGAGCGGCGGAGCTGGTGCTAGTCACCAGTTCCACCCATACATACAGTCTCTAATAATGGTTGATATGTAATGTATTCAGGAACCACATTTGATCTTTTAATGATTTCCAAGATGTGTGTGTGAAATTATGGGCAATAATGTACATACAGGCATCTGCTGGGTGGGAGATATTTATACCTCATGACATGGCTCATAGATAGATTCACAATTTATTGTACAGAAAGACAAATTTCATTCATAAATGTCTAGTGGTGTATTGCTATTCAAAAACACATTCCACTAATACATTTCTAATTTCAAATTTTGAATGAATGAAAACACTCATTGAGTAATGCAAATATATTTTGATAGAGTTAATTCAATTTGTTTTAATTTCTAGCTTTTGCTACTACATTAAATGTACTAAATACTACTGTATAATGCATGCTTGTATTAAGGGATGTGGTTAAAATCATTTCCCTTGTTGATCTCACCAAAGTTTGTAATTATCACGTTTTAGGGACGGATTCTCAGCAACACTTGTAATTGAATATATTACAAATTTATTTAACTCAACATAACAAGTTATTAATACACAAAAGCTCTATTACACAAGAGCTCAACAAGTACTTATCCCAGTCGTAAAGTTTAGGTGCACAGCATGAGCTGGAAAATGTTCACACGATATAAACCACGAAGCAAACAGGGAAAGTAAAGGAGACAAGCAAATGGAGTGGTGAGGTCCTTGTTAAAAAAAATTTACAGACTGTTACCTTCCTTCCTGTGACACAGTAGTCACAACAGTGGGACACTTTTTTACTCTTTCAAGCTAAAATGCCACTTGAGAAATTGAAAGTTTTATCAATGGCAGTGCATTCTGTATTAATGGCTTTTAAGATATTCCCAAAGATGTTTTGTTACCCTAAACTCTCGAGTTCATAATATATTTCTGTGTGAAAATTTAATAAAAATATGAGACAAAGACGGAAGCATTCACATTCACTTGCATATATTTTTTTGACACGAATGACACGTTCAGTTCCGAGTGAGTCAGACTTGCTGCATCAGTTGACACTTTAAAATCAATTTTCAATAATGTTACTAGCTGTTTGATTACTATTTCCAACAATGGATGAGTCAATAAACCAAGACTTATCTCAAAGTAACGCATACAAAATATAGGTTATTATATACAATTACACTGTATCATTTAGCTTGTACGTTTTTTGGAAGAAACCAAACATTGGAATACTGCAAAGCTAATGGCAAAAACATGCACGATAAATGACAAGTCACGCTTCAGTGTCACGATATAAAGAGAAGCCACAGAAATAATTAGAGCGTGAATAATGCTTGTTTCATCGCATATAATAATTTAATGTAAATGAGTTAGGTACGCACCATAAATCAGCAAGACACAGGGAAGACACAAAGGGCACAAATAAAGATATTTCACGTTAATTACTATACGGATCTTGTCATATCGTGTTGAACAACCAGTAAGACAAAAGTACTCTAATGAGTTACCCCAGTAAATCTTTATTGCCCAGTCCATCCTACAGAACACGCTATGATAATTTTCTCCTTTTGTTTTTGGATAATTTACCGCTCCTTGGTGTTCAGACTGATTGAGTAAAGCGCATATACGACAACTTCCTCACGAATAACCACACGCACAAATTATTACCGTTTTTCTACCTAGAGAATGTAAATCATATGCAAATTACTTAAAATCAGATCAAATATTGGCCAGGAAGAAAAGTATAAAAACATATTGTAGGAATTGTTTCACATCTTTAGGTTTGGCTGCGGCTTTTAGCCAACACCTCCAGTCCAGCAACTTTTAATATCTCCAAAGGCATAAAAGAAACTCAAGTACCATGTGCCGTGCAGCTGATCTTACTAAATCGATCAGGTGATGCACTTCTCCATCTCCACAATTGTCTTTGTCCTTCCCTGGTGAGACAAAGTTGGCGGAGCAGGTTTTTCCGATGAAACATCAATTACCCAGTACTTAACTAATAGGAAGGGCTCGCCCATTTGTCTTATACAGGAAAACATTTGTGCTAAATTTACCCTGACACATTGGAAAATTTACAGCTCGCCTTACCTCATGAAAAACAAATATGTTCAAAGATTCAAAAAATTCCATGCAAGTAACCGGGCATGAAATAATGCAATCTGAGAAGGAATTTTTGCTGCCTAAAAATGCATATAAAAAGCCGGTAGGACATACAAAAACCAACTTTTTCGTAGCATGACAAGCGGTTAATAGATGAGCTGCTTTTGCGTTTTTTATCTCTAGTGTGCAAACAATTGAAAACCTTGTTTTTAGCTAATCCTATCGTCATCATCTACCTTCGATTCCATTTTTCATCCTTAATTGATCAACATGACGTGGTCAAACAGCATGCCGCCGTTGCATTCCAATCCAGCTTTAACATCACAATCCTCTAATGAGAATCACTCTGACTATAGCTGCTTTTGAGCTTGAAAGTGGATAAGAAAAGAACCATTTAAAAACTCTGTAGATAGTCTTTTTCATGTATTTATATTGTATATTGTATTCCAAACTGAAAGAGAAAAAAATAAAAAAGATTCTCGCATGACATCAAACTATTGAAGATTGTACGCGCACTGAAGAGGCAAGCCAAAAGTAACCAGTATAAAATGAATAAAGTGGACAAGGTGTGGTCGCATCAAATGCCTTACAGCGTCTCATCATTTCAACTAAGGTGTACACACTCATAACACATGATATATACTTTAAGATAATAACACTTTTCTTCATGGATATCAGGGTCAATCTGTCAAAGTAGAGAGAGATTTTGTAACGTTTGCTTCACCCATCCCATAGAGATGAGTGCTCCATTGAACCACATTTTTTTCTTTTGCAGTCCTCATTCATTTCATTCCATTATTGTCACATTATTGCTGCTGAGTGGATAATGCGCTAGTCAACATTTTGGCATCGGAGATGAGATATGATGGTTATGTTGCTCGCGATAGAATAAAGAGATACTACGTAAATGGATTAAATTGCGTTGGTGCCAGCAAGAATGGAGAAGACAACACTTGAAGAAAAAAATCGGAAGTCTTTACCAATTCTAAAAAGTATAATGGAAGCAAGGCCAAAGTCATCTGTGAATGCATTGCAAACTGATAAGTGATAACGATCATGTTAGCAGAGGAATAAAAGCATTTCATTATTGTGTAGTTTGTAGATTCGTACTTGATCTTGTATCGGTATCTTGGCCATCATTGTTTTATTGTAATTTTTCTATTCCAAAGCTTCTTCCTTAAGAAGTAGTACAAGATGATGACGAAGGTGCGACTTTAATTTTTTTATTACGGTACATGCCAAACATATGTGTGATGAAATCGCACTACATAAAAATAACTGGATTACTCACACACAATGGTCCTATCTTCCCTTTATCAACAAAAGAGATGGTTTTTCTTGTTTCTTCTTGAGATTGCTATTTATTAAAGTGTCTCCATTTACAAAACATTATCAATACATGATGGTTTCATAAGTAGCAAATCAAGATGGGGGCGAGTTGGGTTCAAGCTAACGTATCATTAATATCTGATACATCCTGCTGAGTTGAAAGGTGATCGTTTGGTTGGTGGTAAACAGGAAAAAATCTCAGTAACTAATCATTCGTGTGGGTTATTGTTGAGTTTAATGTATTCATCTTCGCCCATCACTAGTCAATAGGTGAAGATATATAGGAAGTAGCTCACATGCAATGCCAATATCATAAAAATTCTTTTATGCTTTTGATAATGGACCGCATGACAGGTAAATCTGGTAGCATTGTGCGATTTTATAGCTCCAGCTGTAAAAGAGCTTGACAAAAATTAGTTCTTCAAAATAATTGAATAATTTATATATGCATAAAAATTCACACTAATTAGACAAACATGTTTACTTAACTTAAGTATGACATCCAGTCTAAAATCAAATGTAAATCAATGGCAAGATTAGCAGGAACCCCAGCGAAATAGCAACAATGAAGCCAACTGACAATATTAGTCTTGTTTGTATGCATAACGTGAAGTTTACAAATGAAAATGGCAACAATGAAATGAACATACAGAAACATGACATGCCGTTCTGACTGAAAAGGTGTAACCCATTTTTTTCAATAATGGAACTGACGTTGTCGCCATCATAATCTCATGCTGGTTAGCATCGTTGGCTGGTATGATGCTATGTACTAAACGCACAGAATGTACCTAATTTTAATCATGATAGGACATCAAGATCGATCCTCTTCATCGTCATGTGTGAAGAGCTCAACAACAACGCCTGCTGGATAACCATACATTTGTTGAGATTCTTTGCTCAATAAACTTGTACAAGTCTTGGGGCAGGCAGATTCTATAGTCGTGAGGATCACTTGCTCGATCTACTTTGACTTTCAGCAGCAATTCTAATTACCATATTATTCTATGCATGTGGTCGTGGTCACTTCCATCACTCTTTCTGCATACATCCATACCACTTATCTGCATATATTATAAAGTATACATGTATATTTAATACACTTAGTAAAATTATAAAATGCAAATTTTATCTGGACGACGATGCTCGTCTAGCGTCTACAACTCTAGCTTATTGCAATAAAGCCACGATTGGAAGATCAAGGATGATGTCCCAGCCAAAACGCTTCGTATGGAAACAGGCATTAATATGTGTATGTGTCCATTGTACTTTGCCTTATTAACTGGGCTGTTCACGCATTTTGCTTCCTTGCCGTTAAAAGGAATACGGGAAGTTAGGAGAGGTGACGATTGGGTTGATGATTATGATTAGATGATAATATATAGAGGTGGGTGCATTATAATTCAGACTAATGCTTGCCCTTATTCCATTACTGTAATATTGGACCATGTATGGGACTGGGAACTGGGAAGTGATGGAAAAAATGGCGAGAGACAAAAGAAAAAATCAAATTGCAACATGGGTGATGCGCCCTAGTCTAGGTGCAAACTTATTAGCCATAGTCCCACAGTTCTTTATTAGGTGTAAGCATGAAGTCAAGTCACTTTTGTATAAAAGGCATGGTGAGATTCTCCAGAGTCATCATTCAGCCTTTTGGAGTTCTACAAGGTGAAGCAAACATCAAAGTTTTTTTGGAGTTCATTTAGTTGGTTTCCAGATCAAAGTAGCCAAAAATGAAGACTGCTGTTGTAAGTGAACAAGTGGAAAATTTTATACATTTTATAAATCCGGTTTCGGGAATTTTGATGAGTTGGTGGGGGGATTTACAGTAATAAAAATGCAAGACTTTCCTCATGCAATCCTTTTCTTCTATAGGTTATCCTCGCCTTGGTGGCTGCAGTTGCTGGACAACGTTATGTTGACCCCAAGCAAGCTGCAATTCTTCAAGAGGCTCCCAGCTCCTCGTGCTCCAGCCCAAGCTGCTCCACAATACAACCAACAACCTCAATACAATCAACAACCAGCTAGCTACAACAAGGGAAATGAAGATGGTCAATACCGCCCAGACCTCTATGAGACTCCATACCAATACAGTGATTCTCTCCACACCAACAACTACCCATCTCAGCAAGCTGCCCCAGCTTCACGTCCACAAGCTGGATTCCAAAACTACCACAATTCCGTTCAAAACTCACAGCCCGCTCCATTCCAACAAACTACCACCCAAGCTCCAAACAGATTCTTCCCACCAGGCAAGCTCAACCTTAACAGAACTCCAGATGGTTTCCAATATACTTTCCAGTCTAACAACTAAAAACCTTTAAACTAGGATTCTCATCCAAAGATAGTCTTTGTTGTTTATTTTAGTTTGTAGGTTTTAGTAAGTTAACGAAAGTGTATTATAATGATAATTTTTCCCCCTATTTTTATATTTTTCTTCATCTTGTACTTTCTTCAGTTTCACTTTATTCCTGATATGAACATGTTCACTATTATTTTCTTCCTGTCTATTCCATCCTTTTTCTAAAAGAACTGAATAAAACTTTTCATTTTTTATAAAGAAAACAAAAGATTATAATAATTATATGCTTTACTTTTAAACATGTAAACTCAAATATCTGACAGCAGTTTATGATGTGTATTTAAATTTACAGCTGCCCTCAACTGCACAGTCAGTACAATCTGGAAACCACATAAATAGTAATTCTCGCCAATAGCAATCACATCACTCTAGACGAAGGTATAATTTTACGCCGAGACAAGTGCATAATGATGCATCTTTGATTGGTGTCGAAACGCCAGGCAGATTAGACATGCACATCCAAGAGTTGATAACATCAAATAGGAGTGTCGGTATAGTATTTTTTGCAAATTAAAAGCTGGTTGAAGTTATGCACAAATTAGCTCGTCATATAGTTAGGCCGTATTTCTAATGAAACGTGTCTAGACTCATTAACGCCAGTAAATGAGACATTGCTGACTGCTAGCCTGGTTAATTGTAGCTCTAAGGGCATAAGATAAAATAGGTAGTAATGTAAAATAATCCTTCATCGCGTTGTTCGTTCTTTATCAACCGTGTGTAAAGGCAACCTTTGGAGTCTCATTCAGTACTGGGATTTAAAGTGAATACTATAATAGCGTTACGTCATTTCCACATTCAATCGTCGACCATAATTAATTATCTGTCCAACAAATACAATCGACAGGATTACCATCCCATGCTATAGATTTAAAAAAGAAACGTACTTGACTCCCCTCTCACTCAGGATTGCATAAACCGTAGCTAAATTTAAAGTCACGAAATATCCTTCAGGTTGCTCACTATTGGTGTGAGACACCATGAAGATAAAACTTACCTGCATTACAAATTCACAACTTGTACATCTGATAATCTGTTTACGTTGACACTCAAGATGGTATGAATGGGAATAAGATATTGCTTGAATCAACAATGACAGTTTGTAAATTGCCTGTCTACTTATGTGTTATACTTTGAAAATATAGAGATAAATACAAAGATTTCAAGATTGTTGCAAAACGTGAATAAAAATAAACGTACGCCTGCCATTTATGTACTACATTTGCCTTTTAGTCACGCTCAGCGAGTTCCCTACACAAATGGTTGGTTATCTACAAAATGTAGGTAACTGCTCAAAAAGGGGGGAAAATACCCCAATTATACAATTTTGCGAATAAACTGTTGCTTAATCCTTCCTTACCTAGATTTTTGCATTGGCAAAAAAACTAATAATATTAAGCTTTACGCAGTTGTGTGAAGTTTTTGCCTCATATTCATAATCATATAATATCCCTGGCACGCGACCCAGTCATTATATTAAGCACAAAGCAGCACAATGTCTGCTTCCGTCTTTGTTTAAAAAAAGTTTTGGTTTCTAATAATAATATTTTGTCCTTATTATAAAACGATATTACAGTTTTTACACGAAATATTCACACAAATCATCATTAACCATGTTAAGGATAGCAAACTAAATATTTAAACATTCATCCTACGCACTACACTGATTACGAACAAAATGCAAACATCTTGTAGGTATATTTATAAACGAGGAAAGACAACATGCTTTAGTATGAAAATTTAATTTGTGGGTGGATAGGTAAACCCACTCACACTCACGCCGTATTTTTTGTTACATGTCAAAAGGATTTCGAAAGTAAAATTAACGTGATATACAGCAGCTTTGTAGCAGCTTGAATATGCAAGGTTTTACGTTTTACTTTACTTAATCCAGCGAAAGGATTTTTACATTCTGAGTAAGTGATACAAATGCATCAAGTTTAACCATTCCCTTTCCCATTATCAACAATTTTTCTGTTTCTGTTTGTCCTTCCTTTACGATATGCAACGTAATGCAACTTATGTATGTAACAATCGTATTTTTATAAAATACAGGCAATACTACCACAGATCTAAGCGTTTATCAGCTTAAGAAACGAAAGATTTTTTTTGTAAGATGCAGATGTGATGCATGAAGTCAATTTATAATGGCATAGGAAATAATGTTCATTATTGCTGCCCATGTAAAATCTGAAAAGGGTTTAGTCACCAATTCAAGTCTCTCAACTTGGCAATCCATTCATATTCTGTGAACGTTGAGGAGGAATATATTTTTCAGATAAAATTCAGGACTCAGGACGCGTGTAGTGAAGCAGTACATTTATGAAGCGATTTATGAATTTGAGAAATATATAATAGTGTAGTGCCTTTCAATTTGGTGCTGCATTCCTCAAACTTTGCTGAAAAGGAAGCCAAAGTGTCAAAATTGTCACTCGTATACAATCAGTTGACTTTCATTTTAAACCTGAGACTTTTGTGGAGTCATTTTTTAAGCACCGTTAAGCAATTATACAGTTTGAGATTGTGTCCTTTGAAAAAAAATAAATTGTATTGACATAAGCTCAGTGACTGATTCCCTAAAAGTTAACCCCATCTTACTCTTTTATTTTCAAATTGTAGCTAAACCTAGATTGTGAAAATCAGTAAAATTATTTTAAATGCTTGAGTGCATGCATAAATGCAATTCTAGCTTGGTAAAGGTTATAATATAAAAACTCGTAGTTGTAGTTGGGAAAATCAGTGTCATTTTAAATAGACAAATACCCTATCAAACCTGTCGGATCTAACAAAAATATTGGGTGAACGTAACAAAGGGATAAAGTAACGAGGGTTGGGTTAAAAGGTTGGCTGTACAACAAATAAACTAACGCGTATACTAGGTTGAATAGTGATAATCCGTTTCTTCTTGATTACATTCTAGCTAACATTGCATTGTTCAGGCACGTATATAAATTTCAAATGCATAGGGATTTAGGTTTGATCCTTGCATGTCTATGACAAGAGAGATGCGTTAAGAAAAGAAAGGACTTTAAAGGAAAGAGTTAATCAGGAAAAGTGAGGTGACAGTTTGTTGATTTCATGGGGAATAGCGTCGCCGTAAGTGTCAATATCAACTGTCACGAGGAGGAGGAGGACGATTACGACGAGTTTGAGTATCAGGATTACCGAAGATTCTACAACTACGACCCGTAAGTTTTTTTTAAAAAAATTTGCATATACAATGTATAATTTACCTGATTTTGTGAATATTGCATCAATTAAACATTAAAATTGTCTTAATAAGCACATAATGTGTTGTGCAATATAATATATAAATAACTATGAAGACAATCACACTCACACTCGGAAAATTGTACATAAATTGCTCACGTTTGGTACTTGGTACACACCTTACGTGTGAACTACACAATAAGAAGGCAGTATCATATCATATTGTAAGAAAAGTAGAAAATAAGCTCTATTATAGTCATCATGTCCTGTTCAGGACCAGAACTTATGAATGGAATAGGGTAAGACATCTATCCAACGAGTGCGCAGGTTCTTCATCAACTAGTTTTTCATCTTTAAGTTCTCCACAAGGTTCAAAATGTGTTTATCAACAACAGGAAAGTTTGTCTGTGGTTTTTATATATACACATACATACATACACTCACGGTCAACTGATGCAAAAATGTTCATAAAACATAGTGGTATGTCAATAAATGTCAGTACATGTAAACAACGTGTACATACATTAGGCAGAATGCTCTTTTTTGGAGAAAAAAAGACACCGGTCTATTGTGTGTTTTGCTTTGCACAGTGATCAGCTCAGTGCACACGTGATTCCGTTTCCAAAAAATTCTTATTTACCATTTTATGAATAATTCTGGTGCACAAATTACAACGTACCGGTACAATACATAGGTACAACTTGCAGATTCATCAGGTGGCAAAATAAGAATACGGAAGTTTTTGCACGTCTCAGTTGTACTGTCAACTGCGCATATGTATTTTACTTCACGAAATTCACACTTAATTTCACAAGTTGACAAGCATCAGCGACAACCCGACAACAGCAATTCCATGGTTGGCTTATTTGTGTGCCTTCCAAAGGTTCCTAATACGGTGCCAGTCGTCTTGGAAAACTGCACTACCTTTCAAAACAGCATAAGGTGCTAAAGGTCGCAATGCCTAATAAAAAAGGTAAAAGATCTCACAACGATAGTGAGGTGGAAACAGAAGATGAAGATACAAAAATAGCGAGTACGAAAGAAACGCGAACTACAAAGAAGACGAAGACTGATTCGAAGAATAAGACTGCCATGTTAAGTACCTCTGCAGTGCCTTATCAGCAGGACATTTGGTTTTGGTTGTTTGTATCAACGATCATTGCACTCCTTGCTATTTTACTATACATCAAAACCTTTGGAAAACTGTCCTGTGTGTGTTCAGGAAAGACTCAATACGATATTGAAGATGGACGTTTTCAGCAGGATTTCGAATAGTAAGTCATGTCTCATCAATCTAACACAACTTAAAATATCATAACAGCAAGGTAAAGAGAATCATCGCCTTATAATAAATGACAATATACATTGTGCGCATTAATCTATAACAAATCTTAGTGGGCGGAATTGAGAAACATAAATTGTGTCCACATGGGCATAAACGCTGAAGGTAAAAGTAAGATGGAAAATTTTCCGAAGGGAATTTTACGACATTCGATTGATTGATGTGCGAATAAAACAGACACATTTTATGACATATAGATAGGAACGTATTTGATAGATTGGCATTGGCGTTTGGCACGTATGCATGTAACAATACATTAGTTGGATCGGTCGGGTCATAAAATTTCAATTATCTAGTCAAATCTAACAAATAGTCTAATAGTTTAATCTCATAAATTGGACATGTGCTGCTGCTTTTACTCATCTTAAGTATGTAGCATGTATACATCATAAAAAGTGTTTTGGAGGATTCGTCTAACCGATCGAATTTGTTGGAAGCTTTTACTGAAAATAAATGCTAGACTGGTGACTACTCTACTCACTGGACATTGTTTGCCTTCTTTGCATAGTACTGCTTTGCATAATCCACATACCCTAGATATTTGCTTCATGGAAAATTGCAAGAAATCACTTTGCTTTGTCCGACCCCACCACCCATGTTGTTTCTGCCGGTATTTGTTTTAGGAAGGAGATAAAGAAGTTTTTTGCGTTGAGCTTTACGCTGAAGAAGGAAATAATTTTCAGGAATCGTATTTGTCATTTAAAAAAAAGTTTTTAATCTAGCTTAATTGAACATACAAAGTTTTTCACGCATAATTTGCTTGAAATGCATAGTATTTAGACAAAGGGAATTTTAGTGGAATATCTCTCTTAAATATATTTTACATTTTAATGTTGTGAGTGTATATCTTAAAGATGAAAGGGCAAGACAATTAAGAAATTAAGATTTTAATAGAACGTCTTCTGGTTGAAATTCAAAATGTTGTTCTTACCACGAGCCGTCATTACGTGTTTCAAAATCAAATCTGAACTTTCACTAATTATCAAAGAAAGGCTTTTGGTCTATAATAATCGTAAACTGTCGAAAAGCATTTGTGCTGTGCCTAGTCGGAAAATATCATTGTTTCGATTTACTACTTGCTGTGCAGTTGAAAATGGGAAGGAAACATCACTAAAACCCCGATCAAAATCCATTAAATAGTAAGATCAACTTTCTATAATAACTTTATTTAGTTTTTTGTTCTTTCTTAAAACATCTAGCAAAACCGTATTTATCTTGACCTTGTCTCGTTCGAACAGTTCAACAGTTGACAGTATTTTGTGATTGAATTGAATGCATCGTAAAGTGGCGTGGCGAGTTAATATTTCGTATTGCAGGCAAAAGCACACGTGGTGGTTAGATTTCGGCTTATAGATTTCTCGGTCGATTTCATGTGTCATGGTCATGGTTGTGGTGACGCTAGCTAATTGATAAACTCGACGTCTTTGTTCAATCGGTCTTTTGTCATGTAATACATAGATATGGACTACTTTCTCGCATTTACATCTTACATGGGAATTTGTATTATGTAATAATTTGGCGATACTTAGGGCGTTACTACTTACATAGGGCGTAGGGGTTGTAGCATACTTACTTACATCTTAAAATAATTTTGCTTTGACATGCGAATCGAAAGAGTGCAAATAACGCGAAATTTTCATAACTTTTACATGCCTTGGAACTGGGAATACAGACGTTTTGGACCTGAGGTGTCGTTTGGCCACTCGAAAGCTTTTTGGCTGAAAATTTGTATACAGGTGAAGATTAACGCGAC
>JAHZNA010004620.1:0-29707 GCA_027743935.1 Sinodicranocentrus sp. ZH6 | reverse complement strand
GAGAACTAAAGCCTCTGGATTTAAACTCCAAAGGAAAAATGTCTCTGAAGAAAGTGTAGCAAGAAAGGAGAGCGGAGGTGTGCCCCTTCTTCCAGTGAAACGAAATTGACACTTTACATTTTTATACACAAAAAACAAACTGCGCGTCAAGCTAATGAACAAAGGAATTTTTTTACACCGGGTTTAACCCTATTACCCGATGGGATAGAGGAGATGAACCAGTTTATACTCTACCGCCAATGTACATTAAGCGTGTCGCGTATCTCACTCGGGCCTACACTTTCCTATACTCCTTCGGCACTTTTGTTGAAAGGTGTCACAGAAACAAACTTTTTTTTACTTTTACAACCACTTTTACACACCTCAAGTGCAAAATATTTTAAACCCGGGTAGCAATTCTAGGGAATTGGAAATAAAAGTGATTTTTCAAGAAACTTTCACAGCCTTCTACTTAATCGGAATAGGAAAGAATTTCCATGCCAGGCTTTCTCCTTGAAGGAATAAAAACAATGAGAAGATATATTGTGCATACAGCTACAAGGACTTTTCCTCTCCTTTCCCAGTTGTCAGATTAAATTTCCCGAAAGGCACCTCCATTCTTTCTCCTCCTCCTCTGCATTACACACTTTTTTCTCCCAAGATCCATGTCTGCAAGCATTTTTCCTCCAAAAGAGAAAGCCAATAAATATTCCACTTTCCTCCAGACTACTTATTCCACTTGAGCCAGAAACCTTCTTTCTCGCTATAACACATGCACTTTTCTCCATCCTCCACATTCTTGTACTCTGTTTAACTTTGTTGTTGTGGATAAGTTGGTGCTATTGAGAAAAAGTGTTTTCGCCAGTCGCCCTATGTCAAGCTTACGAAATGAGAAGTAAACATGACAAGTTTGGATTCCTTGACTTTTTTATTTGAAAACCTGGTTACACTCTCAGACTCAGCTCTAGACAGACACTTTCACTTCCCCACTTGCTCCCAACCATCTTATCTTGTCCTTCTTTTCTTCTCCACACACAAGAAAGAGACAAGTGTTACAAATGTTGTACGATTCAGTAACCACCATTTACTTACGCACCCCAAAAGGAGCAGGGGACGAGGATGTGCAATGAATTTAAGGGAAAAATGTGTGTCTGTCTCGAATCTATTTTTATGCACGGCCTTGTCGTGTTCATGTCAAAGGGATTGTTTGACGGTGACAAAGACTTGCTCATCTTCTTGTCCTAGTTTTCAATCCTCGGAATCTCGCCAGGGAAAAAAGTGTAGCGTCTGGGAAAGAAAGACAAGCAATAGCAATACGCTTCTTGTCAATTTTCCCCTTTTTGCATTTTTCGTGGTTTCCTCACCTCTCAGCTTTTTCCACTCAGATGACTATAATAATAGGGGGCTAGGTAAGATATCCGTTTTTCCTGGAAAAGAAAGAAAGTTGAGGGAAGAGATGTTATTGATGCGATGACAGCTCAAACTGACTACTCAAACGAAAAGGAATCCCTCAGCATTTGAGACATGGAGCGGCACAATAGGATACACTTTGAGCCACAACCTAAGAACGTTGTAACCTAAATTGTGTGCCACCTCCTGGATAACATTTCAACAGGAGAGCACGTGTTCCATTTGTGTTCACAGCAACACAGCTGGAAATCACAAAAGACTTTTGCTTTGATACCTTTCCCCATTCCTTGGTAATGTGAAAGGTAAATTAATTGATGTTTTCTCTCACTCCCTCCCAACCTCCGATCCCTCCAAAAAATACATTCTTTGATCTGCTCCCTCCTAAAACTTTTAGCAGAGCCAAGGAAGCGTTCATGCAGAGCACCAAACGCATTTCATCATTTCGCAAATCATCCAAGTAAAAAACCTCTGGAATCAATGGATCCCAATTCCATTTGGTTTTGCCACAGAGCCATCTCGATTCTCATTCCACCTTATGACGCCCACCATTGGCATGGATCACTCCTAAGATGAATCTTGATTTCCCCTCGTATCTGTCAGTCTCCACTGGAGATCCTGTTCCATTTTTACTTTTACCAAGTCAAAATCCCGCTCAAGAGGAATGGAATAAGTGGATACGAGGAAGGTGCTCATATGAAAGTCATGGAACTCATGAAACTCATATGATCCTCCTGATGAGATGACGTACAAAATGTAAAAATAGAGCAGCCTTCTTGAGCATTATTACATTTTTCCAACCTCTCACATTGCACCACTCATACTCATAATGTTGATCATGATGATGAAAGTCTCGAATTTTTCTCCACTCGCTGCCCTTTTTTCCTCAACATGCATTCTTTGAGAATAAAGCCCTTGTCTATATATCTGCGTAGGAATGTATATGTATTAAAAGGAAAGGTCGGATGGAGGGAATAATGGAAGGCTTTTCTTAGCCTGCTTGTAAAGTATTGGGGGGAATTAGATTTTCCCATTTTCGGATCTGAAAGTACAAGTCGTAACATTAGATGAGTTGATATATCCCATCCCACCAACTATAAAAGGAAAGCAAGCAACCTCTCACAGATTGCTTCTTGTGTTTCCCATCTCTCCTTTTCCCAAACCAAAAAAACTCGCACTGCTCAACATACATTGCTTGCAGAGAAAAGAGTGCTAACCGACCGAGTTAGAAAAACGCTCGATTCCATGTGCATGTTGGCAAAATAATAATAATATCACATGAGAAAAAGCCTTTTCGCACAATACAACCTATAATCGTCCCATGCATGTTCACATAGCTTCCGCTTCTCGAGAAAGAAAGAAAGAAAGAAAGAAAGGAGGGATTTTTTTGTGGAATTATATTTAGATGGAGGACTGGGAGCGCGCGAGTGGCGGAATGAGTTGTGCCTTGAGCAAAAAATAAATAAATATAGAGCGGAGGAGTGATAGTCGTGATACACAAGTGCAATAAATGTAACACTCATGCAGAGAGTCTCCGTTGAAATTGTGTGGAGGAGGCTTGGCGAAACATCTTATTTCCATCCTGGCCATCATCAATTACACCCATTCCAATCAAACCAGTGGCATCCAACAAATTCCTTGCCTCATGTTCTTCGTCCCAATCTCAAAGTGCATCCCATTGTTTTAGTCTCCCTGAAAGAGAGGCAGGGACAGCACTGGTTTACGAGAGGAGAGTGACTTTCTCCGATAAAAAGTATATATTTCCAAAGGGACAGGAGAAGAGGAGCATATTGGAAGAGGATGCTGGGAAACTTTATTTTTTCCATTTGCCCAAAGTTCCCATAAAGTCTGGACAAGTTATGAGCTCGTGTGGAGGGTATTAGTGGTGGGAAATCTATTGTAGGAATTAATCTCCCCCGACGAGACAAGACAAGGAAGAGAGGAAAAAGTAAAAGTGGGAAAGTCATGCGAGGACAAACGACTCGAGCGATAGCTTTCCAAGGAAATAATAAGAAGTAATCATAGAATTGGCTGCAGATTTCGGGTCTAGCTGCCAGTTCCACACAAAAGAATCATATATGATCCCACACACAGTGCAAAAACTTTTTTTCCTTGAGAAGAATATCTAAGTAGGAATTTTTTTCTTAATATTAATCCCGTCCTCTGAGTCGTCGTCGGGCAGGATGGCTTCTGCCAAGAAAGCGAATTGATGTCTCCTTGAAATTACCCCATGCTTCACTGCTCCTCCAAAGGATGCATCCACGTTTAATTCAAGAAGTGGAGGAGAAAGTCTCCACGAAAAAATCATAATTAGAGAACTCGCATACATTTTTTAGTTGGCTGGAGAAATCAAAAAATAAAAACCCTACAAAATTTCTACACAAGATGCCATTTTTCTCTCGTTGGATTCCTTTGCCAGGTATAAATTCCCAACTACAGGGAGCTCCATATTTTTTTGTTTATTTATTTCGGCAGACAAGGAGAGAAAATCTATTGGAGAGGAAATTGGAAATGACTGAAATCACAGCGTGTGCCCTCAATCTCCTGCTACGAACCGTCTTTTCATCAACCTTGCCAGAGTTGAGGTGGCTGGAGCGGAGAAAAGAAAAACGACTTTGCTCCTCCAATTCTCTCTCTTGTCTTCTCCTCTCTTCATCTCATCATCACAAAAGCAAAGATTTCCCCTTTCATCTCAATAACACTGGTTTAAAATCACAAAAAATAATCACTCCTCAAATTCCACAAAAATGGAGATAAATAAAAAGGCCGTAAAATTCATTTCCACTTTGGTTTCCAATCTCATCCTGAGAAAGGGGAGAATCCAACCAATTCTTTCCAATAATAAGACAATCAAAATCTCAATCTGAGAATAACGCATCTCATTCCGTATGCCACTTTCTGCGTTGTCTATTTTTTATATCTCATATTGTCGCATGCTTTTGTCAGTTTTGGTGTCACACAAAAAGAGGAAGCTCAGTCGCACAACAACATCAACTCGATTCCACGGCGTGTGGTATTGTGGCCGTGAAAGTGGAATTCATTCCTTAAAAAACTAATTTCCCCATTGATTTGGAAATGAGGGGAGGTTTAGCCGCAAAGCGTGGGGAAAGGCATGCCATTGAGTGGGATTGACGGGACCCCCAGAGAGCCATAATGGATGCTGGCAGCATGCTATTTACCCTTTGCAAAATGGCACTATTTTAATAACATAACTCCCTCTTATATCAACAAAAAATTAAACAAACGCAAAACCCCATTTTCTCCAACCAACAAAAAAAATCCCTTTATTTTCTGAATAAATATGAATAGATTTTTCTTTCCTCTTTTCTCCGTAGTTGATGATGATGATGATAATGATGAGGAGGAAAAGAAAGAAGAAGAAAAGTCTCCAAACCATTTGCCTCTTGAGTAAATCTCTGTGTCTCCGCAAGACTTGTAATATTTAATGTAGGTAGTGTACGTGAGATGATTTGTATCATCCACAGCAAAACTAAAAACCCTCACAAAAAAAGAAGGAAAAATACATATTTATGTATAGGTATACAATAATGTGTGTGTTCTTGGTAAAAATATGCCATGTAAGCAGAGAACAAGGCGATTATGGCATTTGCTAACTATTCTCTTTCCCAGAAAGAAAAAGTTTTTTTTTTCTTTTTCTGTTTACTTTCCATAAATGGTTCCTTCCTGGAAAAAGTACATACTAATGGTGTAGTTTATCTTTCCCTGTGGAGAAAATTTTTCTCTTCTTTTTTTGTCCTCTCCTTTTCCAGCATCATATTTTTACTTGGAATATTACACAAGTGACATTGGTCCTTTTGACAAAAAAATGAAGAAAAAAAAACTCGTGTATAAAGCTTACCTTGGAACAATCAGCCGTTGAAAGAAGTTGATAGTGGGTAGAATTTTCTTTTTATAGGAGAGTAATGGAGCCCATATGTTTTTCCCTAGAAAGTCTCAACTTTCACTTTCTCCTCTTTTCCCAGCAACCTTCACAAGAGAAAGTTAACTAGGAGAAAAGTTTTCGCGTTTTTGGACTCGTTTTTTCCAGAGAAGAAAATATTAGAGAGGATTTCTCTCCGCCACGACTACCACGAAAGAAAGAGTGTTACAATCTCTTTAAATGTTTTGGAGCGATTCCCCTTGCCAAAATATACACTCGAGGAGGTCGTCAACTCCAGAAGATCCTTATTTTAATGACAATTATCCTATTTTTCCGGAATCGGCAGGAGAACTATAAAAAAGCTTAGGAAAGTCTTTCTTCCCCTTCCCGCTACACTTTCTTTTCTTTGTCCCTTTGTGTGAAAGTGCTCATCAGGTAAGTAAAAAAGGTATTTTCTTACCGAAGACAGCAGCCTCTCAAGCATCAAAAGGATATGTCTTCAAATGCTCTGTCAAGCCAAGGCTCGTTTCCACAATTCATTTGCGAAATAATGTGCTCTTCTCAAAAACCAAAGTCAAAAAATAAAAGGAGTTCACACCACCACACATACGCACACGTACAAACTCTAAGAGAGAAAGTCGACAATGCTATTTTAGTTTTTTTTTCTTTTCTTTTTCAACCTGCCATCACCAGAACGTCGATGTAGTTAGCATTTAAGAGAAGAAGCAAGAAAAAATGTCGTTATTCAGCCAGTCCCACTTCTTTTGTCTAACTTTTCAGCTTTTCTCCAGGTTTTCTCTGGAGAAAGTTGGAGTGATGGCTTTACATAAAAATGGAGAAAGTCGTTTTTAAACAGCTTCTCTATACAAACACGACAGAGACGACAAAGTCGTTAAATCCTCTCCAACTTTGATGGAGGAAAGTTCCCAGAAAAAGGTGGCGAGCAGAAGGATGACGATGTATACAAGTGTAAATTTGCGATGAGATCATCAACTGGATAACACCATAATGGCTAAATCTTCACAAAAAAGGGTTTGCTCAAATGAGAGGAATCTTGTTTTTTGGCAAATGACGTACCCCAATTTTTCTCTCTTGGAAAAACTTTGCAAACGTGTTTCCCCAGTTTGATTATGATTATGAGGAAGGAGAAGCAAGTTCTCGAAAAGTTTGACTTGCTGAGTGAGTAGCACAAGTTGTGTGAAACTAGTTCTTATGCAGATTACCAAAGAGGGCAACTTGTCAGAGGAAATTATTCACTTTTCCCCTACGCCTTTTCTCCTACATGAAAAGTCAAGTGTTTGAAAAGTGGGTGCACTCCTCACCGCACTTGAATAACAGCACAGATGATAGCGTCCTTCAAATCCAAACTTTTTTCTCGCTAAAAGAATTTCAGCTATTTTTTCTTCTCACAGCTCAGAAAGGCGTCGAGATGTCTCTCATCCGAAAATGAGTTTTGATAAATGACCCCCCACTTGAAGAATTTGGGAAAAGATGAGAGGAGGAGGAGTGTCAGGAAATGGTATGTCTGCACAAACTAATCTAGAGGCAGAAGGGCACATTCCCGATTTCCACTGACATTTCCACTGGAAACGTGAGTTGCTTTTGGAAAAGGGAAAAAATCTTTGAGCTTCAGCAGACGGACTCTGGTTGAGTGATGATTTGAGGAAATCAGGATTTTCCTGCGATGATCATCTAACCAAAACTTGCTTTACTCGTTCATAAAATATAACTCGTGTTTTTTTTAAAAATTTATATTTCAGTACAATGTGGATCCCTAACTAGTTCCGGGAAACGTGAGCTCATGAAAGGATTTTTTTAGGTTAAAAACTTACCACAACCTTATCGACCAGTTTCTTTTGAAATGTCAGCAAAATTGAAACCACTTTTGGCTTTCCCTTCACCCCAAATTTGTTACTATTGAGTGTAGAGATTATCTTGTCTAGGTGGATATACTATTTTAGGGATTATTTTTACACAAACACCAAATGTAACAGTAAATGTAACCCAGTTCCAGCAATTGTTCGAGTCTGAGAATGGCACCAGATTTACTTATGGCCCTTGCACAAAATGGGAAATGGAATGAGCCTTGGGCAAATTCCTTATTTTCTCGTCAACTTGATGGCAGTGCTTGAAGGGAAAACTCCACTTGAGACTTTTTCTTTTGTTTCAGTAGATTTCTCTTGCCACTTTCTCACAGGGAGAAGCTCTCCTTCCAGCCTCTTCCACTTTTGCGCTTGATAGCCTGCAATTTTTCATTTGAGAAAGTCCCTCTCTCTCCAGACAGCTCAAACAAACTAAATATTATTATCCGTGTAAACGACTACAAAGTGGGACTGTGAAACGGGAAATGAGAAATTGAGCTGGAGCGAAAGAAAAAGAACCCACTCCCGCCTTCCCTTCTCAACTGACTGACACTGAAAACTCTCGTCGGAGAAAATAATAAAGCAAGATGATATTTAACACAGAGCAAAACAACAACACTCGAGAATATTATTTAGCTGGAGAAAAAAAATTGTTTTCTCTTTCACTCAATGACTACCCTCTTAGGGCTTGGAGAAGTTCCGGAAAAAGAAAAATGTGAGATTCTTTTTTATTATTATATATTTTCTTTCTTTGTACATGTGTACTTACAACCAGTTCTCCACTTATAATTTTTTTCTTTAGAATGTTTTCTCACTAGAGAACAACCCAAAAGAGTTGAGATTTTTGTCTGGAATGAAAGTACACGGGAACAACTTTTGGCTTTTGCTACGTGCAAACAAAGCCAAGTAGGTGCGTGTCTGTGTGCTCAGAGCCGGTTGGAATTTTTCTCTACTTTTTATATACTCTCATCAGCTCCCTCCCGACACCACTCTTGTCTCTCTCGCATGCAACGCAAGATTCTCACTCAATCCAGCAATCCACTCTCCTCTTATACAAGTCTGCCTCAGAGAGAGAGGAAAAAAAGGTAAAGTCTGGAACGGGAAAAATTGTATGGCAGTGGTATGCTTGTGTGACTGGAGGGAGCTGGAAAGAAAAATTTTCTGCATATTATTCTGTGAACGCTCACATTTTTGGAGGATGGCACACTGGCGTGTGCTCTGCTGGCATGTTCACATCCTATATTCTTTTGCTGTACAAGTGTTCCTGTGGAAAGTGTGGCATCTTCATGACATCCTTTCTTCCCTGGGATGCTTCTCTCCTCACAGTCTTTTAATGGAAGCAGAGGGGCCCTTATAAACTTGGCAGTGTGGGATGCTCTCCAGGAGGGGATCCAGGCTCCCTCCTTAAAACATATGCATACTTTTACGTCCATTTCTGACTCAAAAAATATCCAAACTTTTTTACTCTCAAACCAAATTTCTTGTTTACTGTTTACATTCATTCCTGAGCAACAAAAGAGAAGAGTGTATCTACTACATACCAAAATATTCTATTTATTCCACTCTCTCCAGGATCCACTGACAGCTTACTTGGAGGAATCGTATTATGATAATTCAGAAGGAGATCATTTCCCTCTTTTGTTTCTCATCCTTTGAGTTTATTCTGCAGACGAGGCTTTCAAAATCCCTTGTTTACTGCCAGCAACACCCTAAAATCGGGTCCTTTAAGATCAAAACTCATGCATAATTTCATGGTCAAACAATACTCCATCCCAAATCAAGAGAGTACAAAGAAAAATAAAGTAAGGAGTAAAGAGGTAAACCTAAGACAAAATTAGCATTTTCCAAAACAAACTTTGAAGGTTATTGATTTATGTATTATAATAAATTGATCAAATGTATCGAGTGGAGCATACCCCACCAGAATTCAGGTACTCGTTCACTCTGGAAAAGGGGACTAAATTTTCAGATTGACATTTGACAACAGCAGTACAGTCGTACAGTGCAGTGAGTTATCCCTACATCAGGTCTCTTTTTATAATACACAAATCTAGGCTTCGTTATATGCCGTAGAGTAGCAATTTTAATACTATTAATAAACCTGGGATGTCTGCCGTGCTATATGGAAAATATATCTAGTAATATAGTTTCAACTTTTCAAAAAAAGGTTTAGCTCCGCTAAAGTCTGATTTCTTCCTTCCCCACCAGTTCTTTTTTAGTCTTGTTCGTTAGAGTCAGGAAAAAAAGTTTGAGAAACAAGAAGCCATAAAAAATTCCACGAAATATTGAATAATATTTAGCTGACGAGCTAGTCCGCTTTCCTTTCCTCAAGTTTAAACAAAAACGATGGAAGTATCCAGACAAAAATTCCAACATTTCCAATTTTACCCCTTTTGTATTCCCATTCCTCCTCACTCAAGAGAAAAAAACGTTTCTTACTCCACTTGCGAAGGTAGTGACGCTTGGTATTCCGATTCCGTCTTCAAAGCCAATTTTACTGTCAGCAACTTTCTTGACGTGGGTGGCTTCTTCGGATTTCAGAGAAGCTGTATAAATAAGAAAGAATAAAAAAGTCCACATATTGCATAAATAAAACGACTTTCTTTCTCCAGCACGCAACTTTTTTTGGTGTGCATGCGATATGCATAGTGGAAAATTTTCCCAGGCATCATCATTCCCTCCGCTTTTCATTTCGGCCTTGAAAGCATGAACCTCTTAAAAATTCTCGTTTCACGAAAGACAATGAAAAATGAAGTCGACTGACGAGACAAAAGCCTGTCTGTACACACACACACGCCATGTGTGTCCATCAGATTTCCTTTGGATAACGAAAAAACCTCAAAACGATTATTATAGGAAACGCACGAAATGCACATCGCTCCCAATGATGGACACTTGATTGCTTGCATTTTACATTTTTTTCTGTCCTCCCTTCTTCTTTAAAAGGAGTATCCACTTTTACTATTTTTATCCTCTGAGAAAACACACAGCCTTCCAATATGTGGTGAATGCCAGAGAATGGACGTATGTGAAATGAAATTTTCAACATTTTTCTCTCTCCTTCTCAAACCCTTGTTCTCGGTTCTCCTTGTTGTAACTTGGTGCATTTCCGCTCCCCTTTTTTTCATTTATCTTCTTCCAAGACATTCTCAACTGGAGCGGGTGTTCTTGTGAATAAAGTTGGAAAAAAATACGTCAGGATATTTGAGGATTGATTGCGTTGATTTGACGGGGAACTGACACGAAAGGAAAAAAACTGTGATGCATTCATATCTTGAAGTGGTGCTAGACTTCAGCGTCAAAATCCACACTTGCCATTCTTCCACAAAAATGCTCATTGGAATTGATCCCTTCGTTCGTACACACAACTTTCCAGTTAGTTTTCTTTCTTTCTTTCTTTCTTTCTTGCCAGCAAACAATTTCTTATTTTTTAAGGTTTTCCCTTTAACATTTATTACCATCAGATATTACCCCTTTTCAAGGAATGTTTCCTCTGCTAACTGGAATTACTGGTGTTTGAGTTACTGGATGGAGTTGTGTTTGACGTTGTGATGTATTATATTCCTCTCCTTGTTTTCTTTCGTTATCATTTTGCCCGTAATTTTTATGTTGATTTGAGAGAAGGAAAGAGATTGAGCATTCTGTTGACTTTTCCTTTCCCCATTTCCCTCCTCGTTCGTACATATCATCTTCTTGCAAATATTGTGTTTTCCATGAAAAATATATCTTAAAAGATGTACAGCATGCTTTGGGGGTTGTTAGCAGAATAAATATAAACGTCGTCGGTAATCAACTTTGTAAGAGGATCGCATCGTACACACACACTAGCACAATATCCTTCTACACATTCAGTTCATAACTTGAGTGAGTGCACAGAGTCCTCTCCTTTTCTCTTTTCTCTGCCACCAGAATTGGAAACTATTTTATTTACATTTCCCTACATCATCCTGCATCATCCTCATTGTTCAACGATGATCATTCAACTCTCAAAAGTAGGAGCCGCTCCCGCCCTTGGCAATTGTTTTTACAATGGGCAAATGGGAGTAAACCAGAAGATGGGTTGAACAATGCCTAAATGAGAAACTGAGCCGGAATTTCATATTATCCTTTACTGTCGTACTTGTCGTAGTGCACTTGAAACGCTTCTCTCATCAAAATGAAATAGACTCGTACGCATATACCTACAACATGCCTACATCCAATCTCCAAAAAGGAACAACAACCCCATTCAAAGTCTCGTTCCTCGTTTCCAATTGACTCTCTCCTTTGTGGCATTTGAAGCTTGGGACTGGCGAGGACAAGCTTTTCGGTGACACTTGAACGTGGCTAAAATGTGATCCTAATCAGATTCCTGTGCAATTACGACGTTCCCCAGTAATCCTGATGGGGAACATTATTCCCTTCCTTGATCATACTTCACTTTCACGCATCAGGGTGGTCGTCTCCCAGTCAGGTTTAGATGACGACTACAGATATACAAACACATACAGGCTAAAAGAGATTCAGACAATCCAAAAATCTAAACAACATCCTAAATAAATTGGATTGCGTTTCACATTCCTCCACACAAAAACTAGCTTTGGAAAGGGGGAAAGGGAATTAACAAAAAAATCTCATCAACCCTCCTTTCACTTTTCTCTCTTGCCTTTGCTCATGGAAAAGATGCGTTTCTCTAGCATTATCTACCCACACGTAAGCCTCTCCAGGAAAAGGGCTGTTTGTGGAGTGTGTGGGGATTTTAAAAATGGATGGCTTTCAAATGAAACACATCTTAAGACGCTGATGTTCACTTGTAGACATGATGGAGTAAATTGTACATGGTCGTTTTAAAAGTGGGCTTGATGATGGTTGATATGCTCTTGGGATTTAGAACGCAACAAGCATCTGGAAATAGGCTGCCTCTCCAAGAAACCGAAATTCCAGAAGGGTTCTCTCCTCCACAAAAAATGGAATAAAGTAAAATAAACTGAATTGGATGGATACACTGTGAGCAAGAGAAAAAAGATGCTTCTAGTTGATTCTCTTGTACGCACTTGGTTTCAGCAGAAAATGCTGATGGTCAGAAAAATTCTGTCTACCATTTTCATCTCTCTTTTCTGGAGTGAGTTGAGCAAACCAGGGTACTCTTGACATTCTCGCTTTAAAAAAACTCAAAAGTCCCTTGGGACAACGAGGCTATGTCTGCTGACAATAATTTTCCCACATTAAGATAAAAAAAAATCCAGTAAATATTCTCTCTTCTTTTGAGAACGACATTAGGCTTTGCTTGTAATAACGTCTAATAGTATTTGTATTACATGTGATTCTGACTTTATCTATCAGACAACCTGATCATTCTGAGTGGCAAGTAGGATTTTCAAAAGAAAAATTCAACTCTTCCGACAAAAAATATCCAGTTCAAGACAGCTACCGTTTTCTCTGGAGAAAGTAGGCTAGCCCAGTTTACACAATTTCATTCCTGCAGGAAGGCTATATCAACTTATTTTTTTTCCTTTCTCTTACTCCAATATAAATTTTTTTGCTGATAATAGCAATCAATGGAAAGTACAAGTTGTAGTGCAATCGTGGCTAAGATCACTTTCTCGTATCTGTCTTGTTTCTCCTACTAGTCCAATGACACAATCTTTTTATTTCTTCAGGAGGAAAAGTACAAAATCTGCAAAAAAGAGAAACAGCCGGGAATTGAATGAATGGCAAGGTTTCCTATCTCTCTTTTTTAAGCAAGAGAATACAAAACGCTGGCGTAGTTAAATCCCTTCTTACAACGCATCTACTCTCCTGCCACTTACTTTCTTTTTGTCCATCCACTTAACTTTCTCCACATGGGCTGCAGCAAGAGAGTCTTAGGTCGACAAGACTTTCTCTCTCACTCCATGGTTCATTCGTCTTGTAGCAAGCTTCTCATTTTCCTTTCTCATCACGAAGATGATGATCGGGAAAGTGCTAGCTTTTGCTTCTTTCTCCCGCTCTCCCTTTTTTCTTTCTCGAAAAGGACACAAAAAAACGAGGAGGACTTGGTTGGTAGTGGTGGTGTGGAGGAGAGTGATGATGATGATGTTGCTTTTCCAGATAGGAATGCAGTTGTCGACGCTGGACAAGAAAAAAGTGACTCGAGCTTTCTCCTCCACTCACAGCAGAGAAGGCATGCAGCCTTTTTTAATTCAGATAGTGACAATGCATTCATGGCAGCTTTCTATCTCTCTTGTCCTACAAACCCATTAAGGCTCAGGGAGAAATTTTCATTGAGTTCACGTGCTCATCATTCCTTTACCCTTTTTGCTCCATCAACATCACAAATAATACCTTTTCCGGGAGGGAAGAATAAAAGTTTTAAAAAGACAAAAAGTCTTTTTTTATATGCTACACTGGAAAAGTCGAGAAATATCAGATGAAAAGTGAGGACGCCTATATGTTTCTCTATTATACATGAAAAAATTTAGTAAGAGTGTTCCATCTTTTCACCGCAGTTTTCCACTGCTGCTCCTCTTATTCTTTACACAAAAAAGTATTAAGTTTTTTTTCTGGAAAAAAGAAGAATGTGAATACCTAGTAAATCAGCAACTTTTCTCTGGAAGCATTGTCCAGCTTTTTTCCTAATGCCTTTTCATGTGTTCAGTGAAAAAAGGATTTTTTGTAGACTCGCTCCAGTCGAAATACATCATGATATTATTATCTCAACTAGGAATATACATATATCATTTGCGTGGTGGTATATATATTTAGTCCACTTTTTGGATATTCTTTCCAGTTGAGAGACAATAAACAAAAAGCAACCATCTTCCATTCAATTGGCTTCCTCTCTTTTTTCTTCTCTTCATCAGCTCTCCCTATTGTTCTCCCTGGGTTGCGTTATTTCTTCCCTTTTGTCATTACTTTTTTGTCATGCTATCCATTCTCCCTTTCGCAATTAATGGCTGCTATGTTGATACAATGCGCATTTTAGTCTCTATACTCCATACCATCATTATACATTTTTACTGCAAAGAATACAAAAAAGAAGTATTCATATGCACACTAATCATTATCAGCTTCGTCTGAAATTTTGTTCAGGAATGAATCCATCAGAAAAAAGGCTTGTCCTTGAGCCCTTCTTATAAATTCGCAGCTGTGGCTTTATTCCCCTTAAAATGTTTTCATTTTCTTTGTTTTCCAAAAAACTTTTCCTTGAAAAAAGTATCACAAGCTGGCACGGAAAGGAATCCAATTGAAAAGCCGCTCCAAGGTTTTAACCCTTTCGCTAAAAAGCGGGCCAATTTAAACTTGGTAAAATTTGGAACGGGAAAAGGAGATCCTTTCTTTAATAAGTAATAACAAAGCATCCCTATATCTTCACACACATAACATACTTTCCCCATGTTAAACTTTTCTTCCATGTATTGACATCACCGTAAAGAAAAACAAAGGGAGAGAAAGGTTGTGTGCAGTGTCGAAATAAGTCAACTTACCCCAACAGGGCTTTCCTTCCTACACGAATTCCTTACCTCGTGTCATGAAGCAAGCAAGCATGCTTGAAAAGCCGCAAAAGCCATTGCGCTCGTCTTTTCAATGGTGCTTGTTATTCACAAAATCACCAAAACTTTCCCCTCATGAAAAACTTTTTTTTCTTTCTTGAGGGAAGAAAAGGAGGATAGGAAAAAGGGCAACTTTGTTTTGTTATTGTAAGCGAACAGGTTCTCTCTCTCTCCTTTGTTGTTATTTTTGAATGAGCTTCAGTTTCTAGCATATGTAAACGCATGGTGTCCATTCAAAACCTGTGTTATACCCCAGCCAGTACAAACTCGCTACAGCTGGTCTTCAATCATACAAGCAAAAAAATGACAAAAATCTTACAAGATATGGTGCATTCATGATAGAAAAATGCGACAGGGATATTCATATGCACAAGAAAAATGGACTCGTATGTAAATCAAAGTTAGTAAAAATACGTGCAAGATCTACTGCTGCTTCGGTTACAACGACCAAACTTGTAACGTAACTTTCTACATTATACTCATCCACTGGAAAGATTTCATACAGAGCAGAGATGACAACTTCCAGTAGATTTTCTTTTCGACAATGACATGATTTTGTTCATGTTCCTGCACATGCAAGTGGTGGGCTTTTGTGAGTGCATGAGCGCATTGTATGAATGTCAGAGAAAGTACAAAAGAGAAAGGAATACAATGCACAGCGTGTAAAGTGAATGCCAAAAACTGGAACAAGGAATAATCTAACATTTTCCCTCGCGTTTAATATTTGACCATGTCTTGACCTAACTTAATAAAATAGCAGACTCTTTATCTCCTCCTCGTCATTTACCCATTTCCACAATGAAGCCTGGAATTGGACAAGCTACATGTTTTTCTTGGCCATATACAATTTATGGAGAGGTGTGGAAAACAATCATTCTTATCTTCAACATCAAATTATTTAAAAAAATTACATCTACCCCGATTTACATAAAGATGGCCCGAGGTGATGTTGTTGAGATACTCACGTGATTGCAACAATTATTGAAGGGGTTAGCGAGTGTAGCAAGGGGTTTTTGTGCGAGAGCGATAAATGGATATTGCATAAAGACCAAAGACCACCCACCCACCACCAGAGCTTTGTCAAGAATGAATGCTTGGTTGAAATTGTGTTGGGCTGGTTATCTCCGTCGTCTGCTATCATTACTCTGCCTGCACATAAATGCACAAGAGGAGAAGAGAACAAACATCCATAATATGTCTTTCTCCAGACTGTTGTGGCGAAAGCGAGAGCTGGGTTTAATTCTAGTTGAAGAAATTCAGGCCAAATAAAAATGAGGTCGGGAAGACGACGTTCCTTTTCATACAATACATGCATTTTATAATATTCCTCGGAGTACTGTTTGAGCAAACAAGCGAAGAAATTCCGGACAAGGAAACGCAACCACCACGATGATGACGATGACATCAGAAGCAGTAGCACATCCAAACTGAATACGAAACTTAATTTGTGCACTTTTTACTTTTACCACAATCAACGGATAGCTGAATTTTGCTTTTGGCGTCAAAGTAAACCACTTTTGGAATTCGCATCCGTCGTTGATCGTTTAGAGTGGCTTCCTTGTGTGGAAATTGAAGAATGAAAATGAGAAAATGGGTGAACGAGTTGTGCTTGTGCCAGTAACGGCAAGCCTGCTTAGCCACCAAGATTTCTGTTGAAGTATTCACCCAGAGTGGCATAAGATGTGTAAATAATCTCTTCTCCTACTTATACCCCAATTCATTTCCCTTTTTAGAATTAAAATTCCTCCCAAGTAAACCTCAGTGACACACAAGCAACCTTATCATCGTCCTGTTAAATGCAACCATGATTTCCACTGTCTGCTCCCCACATTCTTTCCCACCAAAAAATGTGTAAAAGACCTTGTGTACAATTTTCTCAGAATTTGATCCATAGTAATATTTCAAGCATGTCTCGATTCCTTTACCATCTGGTTTTTCCCCTTTTGCATGTTAGCCTGCACACATCAAAGGAAAATGCGGCTCGGTGTAACATCCTTGCTCGTTATTTCAACAAAATAAAAATCCTCTTTAATCTTATGTACATTTTATAAAATCTCCTTGTTCATGCATACAAATCCCCTTCTGCAAACTGACCATGTTCAATTCCCCTTCATTCCACAACAGAATTCTCATCTCAATAACATAATATCTAGGTTAGGCGGACAGGCCACACACTATGTCTGGAAAAATAAAGCTCAAGACATTATGGGAAATTGATATGAGTGAAAGGAGCAAGTAAACAACTGCCATTTTCTATTAGACAAAAAAGTGTATCATACCAGCAGATTTATCACGATTGCTCTCTTTTTTCCCTTACTTTTTCTGTTTATTTATCCAAGTTTGAAGATAGCGACTTGCCAAGGCTGATTACTGGAAGAAGCTCCCTTCTCAAGTGAAAGTCATACATGGATTCTCATTTCTTTATGAAGACTCTTGCTCTCTCTGTCAGCCTTGGTTTTCTGCCCTCGGAGGAGAATTCATTTTGAAAAAGAAAACAGAAATCAAGAATCTCTAAGAAAAGAAGTAAAGAAGAAAAGGAAATGGATAGTTGAACAGAGAGAGAGAGAGAGAGAGAGGAAAGCTCTCCAACTTTCATTGGATTACAGCTAAGGACTTTAGACACATTAGATAAAGCCTTTTAACATGGCTGTTAGTGAATAACAGATGGAAATGGATATATTTCACTTTTCCTCCAACGAAACATCACCCTCTCAAAAAAAACTTTCCCAGCCCTTCTCTCACACGTAAACTGTGCCTTGCACACATTTTCCCAAAGAAGAGCTCCATTATCGTATTTTTTTCTCAGGAAAAAGTGTAACTTTATATTATGCATGAATACAAGGAAAAGGAAGCAGGAGCCAATTGGAAATAAAATATACCTATGTTTATGCTCACTTCCTCTCTCACATCCCAATCCGAGAGAGAAAACTTTCTTTTTGCGAACAAAATCTTTCCCTCACTTTTCTCCTTTTTTGCTCCTCTTCTCTAGTACAAAAAATACTTTTCAGTTTTTCTACATATTTTTGTATATTTTTTTCACCCGGTAATAAAGCAACAGCGAAAGTGATCGTTTCTCTTATCCTTTTGCCTTTTCGCCTTTCTCTCTCTCTCTTCACCAGAGAGGAATATAAAGAATGCTGACATTAGTTTAAAGAGATAGTGTGTATGTTGATATTATGTATGTGTGTGCGAAGGAAAAAAGAGGATGTTGTTTACTCGGCGAGAATGTTGCACAGGACATTTGCAAAACTGATCGCTCCTTTGCCTCCTCATTTCTCACTTTGTTTCGTTTTCTCTCTCCTCTAATGTTTGTACATTGAAGAAAAAGAGTAGAGCCAAGTACTTTCTTCTGTTTTTTCCTCTGCTCCCCTTTTTATTTACGAGGACGACATGACAGACGAGAAGAATGTTGGAATGGTGGTGTCCTACTCCAACCCGCTGCTGGATATACAAAGGAGGTATATGGAAGGCTGATAGAAAAAATGGTTCAAGTCAACTCTGCAAAGAAAAGGAAGAGTTGTTTATGAATGTGGAGTAGAAAAAAGGAGAGTAGAAAATGGCCCATTATATTACGATTATTATTAGGAGCAGACTTGCTCCACAAGAAATGGGGATATGTGAAGGAATCCTTTTCCCCTTACCTTGGTCTCTCTCCAGGCTGTTAAAAATACTTAAGAGGTCGTCGAGGATGATGATGACGGGGCTGGAGTGGAGAAAGTGCTTCACTTCTACAAAGGTGGGGGATATAACGCAATAGAAAACTTGTACACGCATCATTTACTGTTAGCTTTAGTAGATTGGACGGCTGCTTGAGGAGCTGGATGAGATCATCATCTTTTCCTCTTTTTTCACAGGAAAGAGTATATTTCCATCTATCCCGTAGAGACATTCTTCCATGCTGGATATAGGACAAGCAGGATATTATGTTGTTAAGCTGGAAAAAAATATGAAAGGACGTTTTTTCTCTCTCCCAAAAGCATGTTTATAGACGTTGACTTTCCCGGCATCATCATCTCATCCCAACTATACTATCATCATCATCATCATCATCAGTATTACAGCAATCGTCGCTTTTTCTCATTCCTTCAAGTCAAGTTGCAGAGCTCATGATAATATTATCCTGATAGGTATCATTAAGATGGAAATACTTTTTTTTCAGCAGCAAGAAGCAAGAAATAAGACACATAGATGCAAACCCTTGAACATTTTTTTCTTAGCTCTTTGACCAGCAGTAAATGATATCCAACATCAGTTCCCTTTTTCACTGCGCATTCTTAAGGGAACGTCTTGAAACGTGTATATTTTTTAAGTGCGTACTTTTCCTTGTGTAAATACACACAGGAAGTGAAAGGAGAGCTGGAGAAAATAAAAAAGTGCAAGTTATCTGCTAGCCATCAGCTAAACTCTATAAAGTGTGCATAAAACTTAAAGAGGCTCCTTATTTCCAGCACTCATCCTGTTGCTTTTTCCTCACTGGTCAAAAAAAAAGCCGTGCTAGAGAAACAACTAGGATATTATCCTGATGGAAAGCTTTACTCACACAACGAAATGCACCTTTCACAATTTTTATAGACAAGTAAATTCTCAAAAGAAAAGGGAGTTATCCTCCATCCCTTTGTTTCTCCCGGATTGCGTGTGTGCAAGCAAGCGAATTTGGGAAAAGCCGTATGTTTCCTGGACAAGGACACCATCTCATGAATGATGCAGTGCAAGGGGATCGTTATACCAGCTACTTAAGCCCTTTTTTCATGGATGTACCTTCTGGAGAGAAAAAAATCCACAAGTTTTGGAGAAAGAGAGAATTTAACCGTGTTTTTTGGCTTTCATTGGAAAAGAGGTCAAAGTACACGGAATAGTCGTAAATGTGTAATTTATTGTGCATAATCTCTTATTGAATCAGCAATAATGGGCCAATGACGGTCATGTTCCCCCTCGCTTTTTTCTTATCCACCAACCTTTTCCATACCACTTACACCCGACAAGTTGACTTTTTTCTACAGAATCTGTCTTTCCCCCCTGCCCACTTGTCCTTGTGAGTTGCACCAGTCTGAAAGGATTTTCTTGTTTTTTCTGAAAGGGTGTAAGGAAATCCGTAATAATTACACATTTTCTAGTCAAAATCTGTTTCTTCACAAAAAAGTAGGAGCAGCATGATAAGTAGCAAGGCAGCAACCATTTCTGGAGGGTGTCCTACCAGTACTGGCCACTACCCATTGAAAAAGAGGACAGACTAACGAGTAGTGAAAGGAGTCGTGCCATATCATGATTACTTGAGCTTTCTTCCACTCACAATTGTCAGATCTGATTATTTTGCAAGAGTGAGCAAAACTATTTTTCCTCTGCATGCAAACTCCCCCAAATTCCATATCCCAACAGCAAACATAGAGAAGGTTTCGCAGAGAGAAAATGCCTGAAAATACCTCCGCCTCTGCCACTCCGTGTGTCGAAATAAGGAGCAGACGAGTGAGTGAAGAAAATACAAAATCCACAATAATAATAATAACAATCGACGAGATAACTGACTCGAGTGAGTGACTCACTTCTCCCAAGCCAAATGTAGAGCCATGCATGCCTCTTTCAACTTTTCCACCCGAATATGTGTACCCAAGTCTCGAGAGGGAGAGAAAAAGGATTCCTTTTTGTAATAACAATATGAAAGGAAAATGGAAACAAGTCCAACTCTGTTCGTCCTCTATTCTCAATTTTTTTTGCACAAAGCTATTTTGTATATAGAAGATATGCTGGCTTGGTTAGACTTTGGAAGAAGGCGATGATGTTGGTAGTGTGCTATCGCGTGTGATCAGAAGAGGAAGAGGAGGATGATGATGATGGTGGAGAGATACAAATGAGTCCCAAGGGAGAGCTGAATCTGGATCCATACTTTACTTACTAACTTACTTACATTACCAAACTCACTTTTCTTTCTTCTCCAAAAAAGCAGGCTGCACACACAATCCTCCACTTTCAACCTTATTTATTATTATTAGCAACAGTGCCTTCGCCTGACATTAGCCTACCTGGTTGCGAGAGAAACTCGTTGCTCCATCCACCACCTCTGCTCCCCTTTGTAGGAAAAGCAGCGCAGACTTATTATATCATCATATTCATCATCTTCTAATATCAACATCAACCCTGGGCACGTTTCACAAACGCAATCTTATTATCTTGATCGCCCACCAACCAACATTTTTTCCTCTCCCATTCTCCAGAAAATGGCAGACATTCACTCTGCATCATAACAATGTAATGGTGTTCACACATAAAAGCAAGTTGTAAAACCGACATTAACCAACCTCTCTCTCTCTCTCTCTCTTCTGTACACCCAGAGTCCATCAAAAATTGTAAACTTGTACAGGCAAACGAAGAACAGGCAACGTTCTCAGGGACAGCGAATATTATGAAGCTGGTTTGTCGGTGTGGAGCAGAGAAGAGAGTCAATCTGGAAAAATATGAGATGTGAATTGGCGCTAACTCGAGTTTCCCTTTGTTTTCCCATTTAGTCCTTCTCAACCATTCGCAGTGGGCTATTTTACGAGCGGGGGAGTGCGAGTGCTGCGGCGGTGGAATTGGTGGCCTATTTTCCTAAACAACTCTCATATCCATCCACAAAGCACAAAAGCTTTGTTACAACTCCAGCTTTCTCTGCAAAGCTTTGCCAAAAATCCACATAATAATCGTCATCCTCATCAGCCTCCTCATAATAGCTCACGTAGTAATAACCAAACATTTTGTTCTTTCTTTTCACTCCCAAACAATGCATCGGGGATCAATAGAGAGAAAGAGAGAAAGCTGGAGAAGTAGAGTAAAAGTGGAGAAAAGAAAATAATAATGGGTTTGTGTGTTGTTTGTCTGTGAGTATGAAAGTATGATTTGAATACCTAAAGAGCCCTCTGCTTCTCCGCAGAATCTAAATTTTCCCTCCACAACATTCCAGAGAGGAATTAAGGATCTCTAAGCCCTCGTAACTTTCCAACCCCACCACCCATTCCAATCAATCCAGCGAGGATTTTATAAAATCCCTTTTCCGATAGTCCACAGTCCTACCAACATTTTCCATAAGAGAATATTGAAATTTTGTGAATATCCTTTAATAAAATATTATTATGGAATTACAAGGTGGATGTGGATATGATAAAGCCACAGGATGAGTATCATCCTTGGAAAAAGAACCGAACTGGAGACGATCTCTCTGCAAAAGCCCATCGGCCCACCAACCAACTAATACTGTATTCTTCAGACATGGAAACTAGCTGTTAGTTGAGCTAGCACATACACACACACACGCAAGTCATTAAGGTGAAATTAATATGGGAAATTAGTGAAAAGGCTGTAACCTCTTCTTCTGCCTACTCTCAAAAGCTCTCTTAGTTTGGAATTCCTTTTGTGGAAAGAAGTTACCTAGACGCGTGTGGAAGCCTATTCCAAACTCTGTCTGGAGTCACAAGAGGAGTTGGAGCAGCAAATGCAGATTAAACGAGGAACTAAACAAATTTGCGGAATCCCATCATCATCATCCTCCTCGTGATCATCTTCCCGTTCACTTCCACCAGAGTCATCATCATCTAAATCTCTTTGGTGAAAATTCTGAAATTCCTAGTGTGCACATTATCCCACATCCTCATTCCACACAAAAGTCTTTCTCCAGCTGGAGGAGTCATTCTGGAGAAGACTTATACAAGGTCTGTCTGTGGGATTGCTATATACTCTATTCTTATTATTATGCTCTCTAGCTAATCCGCTGGTTTTTGAAAACACCTTTCCAAAAGTCCAATAAAACATACAGAATTAGCGAATTAGGAGGAATGAGCGCAAAAACTTGAGAGAAGTCGTCATGTTTTCCAGGAAGGAACAAGAAATTCTGTTTTCTTGCCGCTACGACGAAATCCTACAACATATTCCTCTGTAGTGGTAAAAAGGGTGTTCTAACATTCTAATATATGGCAGCTGTGAAAAGTTTTTTCCAGTGGCTTTAAATACTTTTCGAAATGATGATGACGACGCAACTCTTTTTCCTCCTCAACTTAGATCGTTTACATTCTACATGGAACTCTGCTATTTTTGCTGCTGAAGAAGCTCTGTGGCCTGGAGTCATTGGATGAGAATGAGATTCCGCAAATGGAAGCAGATATTTTGGTGAAATGAGGAGGGTTTCATGGTTTCTCTGTCTCCCTTGAACTTTAAGTTGGCTGATTATCTCACTATAATTTTCGCTAGTATAGGATCATGTTGCGGTGGTGCTATATGGTCGCCGAAGCCAATATCATTTAAAGACGATATGATGAGAAGCGACTTTTTCGCTCGGCATTACAACAGAATTTCGTCGTCATTAGTCCCACTTTTCCACAAACTCAGCCGGGAATTATTAATTTTATGAAAACTACTTAAGTGAGATCAGGAGGGTAGGAGGAAAAACAAGTTTCCTCCAAGTAAACTAGCCTCCAGCCTTGGACTGTAGAGCAGAAGTAGACATATTGGTTGAGAAAAGTAAAAGGAGTAATGACATTAGAGAAGCTCCAGTCTTCTCGAGAAGCCACAACTTTTCTTTTCTGTATGGCTTGTTAGCTGGGAAGAGGACACTCCTAAATTTGGAACATGTGGTCGCTTATTCAGTTAAAGATTCCCTATACTTTTTTACATGACATATATATGAGTGTAGGCAGTGTAGCAGTAACCAGCCACTAACTGTATTAATAATACTACTTGAGTCAAAATGTGAGCTTGACTTTAGTCATTAATTTTTTTCCTCCGGAGGCAACCATTTATCTTGGTGTTATCTGGGCTATGATCTTCTCTTCCCTCCACACTTTTTCCTCTAATATCCGCTAATCTAATGAGAGTAAGCATACTCACTGTGGACAATTATCATTCCTCCATACACTCGTGTGGCGTAGCATATTACTCACATCCATAATTTTTTCTTGTTCCCTTCATCTTCCATCCACGTGCTAAATGTACGAGGTTGAGGAGCAAAAACGAAAATCTTTTGTGCTAATGAAGCCCATTCATGGAAGCCATTTCTGTGCTCTTTATCGCAAATTCAACAAATGTTACCCCACCGTTCTCCTTCTCTGGAAAAATAAATTGTGCTACCAACTAACGCACCTCGCTTAAAAGTTTGTCCTGTTCTCACACAGAGAATTCATTGAATACTGATGAATGATTTCCCGCAAGAAAAACAAGAGTATGCGTGTAGCCCCGTAATTTCCATACAACATCCGGTTTTTATGTCTTTTCATTACACCCACATATGGACAGACATGCTCCCGAAAATTCTCCTCTAGTCATACACAGCTAATATCATGCTATCATATCATTTTCAACGCTTGGAATGCAAATTCCTCCTCTCTTGCAGCAACATAAGGTAAACTAGAACACTCTTCCAAAATCTGGCATAATGTCCCAAGTAAATACGTCACAGATGAAGGCTTGGAGAAAAAATTCTACAAACTTGGTTGGTGACTCTACTCAACTTTCTTTGTGGAACCTCCTCCACGAGATTTATTTCAGCAAAGGAAAAACTATTACATAAAAATATGAATATGTGCTCGTGTGTCTCCTTCAAAAGACTCGAGATTGAAGTCGATAAGAAAAATGTGCGGGTAAAATATTATTCCCAGAGACTAGCAAATACATATTACGTAGCAAGAAAAAAATTAATACGGTTGACAGTTGGCTTGCACAAAACTGTAAAAGATACACAACGACATTTTTGTGCAATGTCATAAAATGAAGGAATGTAATTGCCAAGCAAATTGTAAATTCCCAGAATGCTTGCAACCTCACTTGTAAAGCAATTTTTGCTGAGTACCATACAAATTCATGTATTTGGCTACATTTTTCACGCAAAGGATATCTTCTTCCCCGCTCGTGTTCTTCTTCATCTCTCATGTTGATCAAGATGGAAAGACAAAGATGAAGCAAGAAATAAGTAAAAAGGAATTCGTAGCCCCATTAACTGGCGCATTAGTTCAAAGTCGTAGATCAAAAGACAAGTTTAAAACGCACATTCCGCCCATTAAAACGTCTCTGGAAATGTGCGTGCGTGAAATGTTTTCTACGTGTGGCTTTTCTAATGTGCTCATCTTTCAAATTGAGCTGCTCCCGAGACAAACATCCATTTTAGTCGACAATTGCTAAAAAACGCGTTTGCATATCCAATAAATAGCGGGGAGAGGGACGTTTCCAGAAAACGCGATGCCTTCTCCTGTTTCTTCATCCCACGTGCAAACATTTTTATTTATGAGTGAGAAAAAAGGGTTGCTTTTGAATCAAAAGCTTTTAACCGGTTGTCTCCTCCACGCACAAAACAAAACAATTACTCATTTCTCGCTCGCTCAAGGAACACACGTGCATTCTGCCTCTTGTATGCGGTTTCCCACCTTTTCTTCCGGGGACTAGTCAAATGTGCAGTTTCCTTTTTTGAAGTGCCGACATGGAAGTTGAAACAAAAGCAAGGATTACCATCAGACCAGTTATTTTAAACCTATCAACTGAAACTATTTTCAAGGAAGGATTCTTTTGCTAAGACTAGACTAGACGAGCAAAATTGAAACAAAGAGTCTTGTTGTTTCTGTGGATGCCGACAATGTAGTACCACGTGCGTGCAGAGGATATCATCTTATATCCCCCTTTTATGCGAATACTTTCCTTTCTTTTGTTTCTTCGTGTGTGTCAGGATCAGGATATTCCTTTAGTATCCTCCCGTTATCCGGGTTAACCCTTTAAAACTCATGTACATTCTCCTGCACATGATATGGTAAAATGAAGGATCCGCCAGTGCAAGATAACAAGATGATATGATGGGCCAAAAAGAAAAGGGAGCCAGACTAATGGCACATCTTGTTCCTTTTTTGTGACCGTATGAATAACAAAGGCAGTTATTTCTCCTCTGCTCGCAGAGATCCCCTTCACGAAATGGGCCAGAATTTTGTTCATATGTACAATAAAAGTGCACACTTTATTTTCTCAAAGATTATTTCGAATTTTTCCTTCTCCTTCCAACCAACATTTTTAAGTAGCTAAACACAGAGGAGGAGTGCATTATCCCCAAAAAGAGAAAATAAAACTGGAAACAACCAAGATTGAAAGTGGTTCCCTCGCTTCGTCTTCAAATGTCGTTTCGAGTTTTTATGTAGAAACAAGAATGAACATGAAGTGGTCATAATAATCTTATGTGCTTCTCCACTTGTTATTTTTTCAGGATAGACCTTTCCAAAATGTAGACGATGGGAAATTGTGTAACATTATCGAAGATTCAAGCAACATTTTTCCCTCTTTCAGAAAATGAAATGCACAATAAAAGCAGTACATTAGACAGGGGAAAGCGTGGAGGAGGAAGATAACGTATAAAACATTGCATCTCATCCTACTTTTCCTCTTGCATCTCAGTATATCATTATTAGGGAAAAATTGTCGAGTCTCAAAGCGAAGCACATTTCAGCTGGCATCATGACTCTCACAACAAGCTGGACTAGTCTACATTCTACATGTGAAAAATTTATGGAAACACTAACCATAACAGCAACTTTTTACCCAACGTCATGTGGGGGAAATGAAAAAGTGGAAAATTAGAATTACAGGTCATTTCATTCCCGTTCCAAGATTCGCGTAATCATCCAAGATGGCAAACAAACAAAAAACAACTTGCAATACTGCATTCTCGCACGAAATCTTGCTCCACTTTTATCGTGAAAAAACGAAAGCCTCTTCCCTCACCGACTTTAAACCGGATCCAATTTTTAAATGAAACCTTATTTTTAGAATAAAAAACACTAGCATGCAACTACGTAGTCGTTACTCTTTTTTCCCTTGCACTCTTGCACTTTTTCTTTTAGCCTTGTTTCCTTTTTTATTATTAACTATTGTGAGACAATAGGAATTTTCCGCTGGGTTGTCCTTCCTTTGTTTTTAGTCTAGTGAGTCGCATCCATAAAAAAGTGTCCAGTGGTGGGTGAGATGCCCCTCCAGGATTTGTACAGGATGGGAACATTCCCCATAAAAGTAGTTACATCAAAGTGCTCTGAATATATTACGCTTCATTTCAGACTAAAGAAAAAGAGTCGGGTTTCCTCCAGCTTCTCTCCCTCCAGCCAGGATAAATTTTTCCCTTTTCTCTCCCCTTTCTCCGCATGCAATATACAGTAATGGGTATAAAAGTCATTTGTAATGCCCCTCGGGCTTGATTTATGTCATCCGTTTGTTTCCTCTAAATGCTCACAATATCTGCATAATTGGACTCGGCTCTGTTTCCTGTCATGTCTTCCGAGACAAGTGTAAACTTTACTGCATCTCCGTTCCCAAAAACATTGCATGCCCAATACACACTCTCCAGCGGATTATAATCAACTCCGTGTGTGTGTGAAGGCAGATGAGAGAGTTCACTGCTGGAATCTCAGGAAATGATCCTCCTTCCATTAACATCAAGTCCCACAGTCAGTGGTAAATACTCACCCTCTTTATTTTCTTCCCATTATTACAGATGGGGCACTCCAACTCCAAGACGCATGCATCCAACTTTTTTACAGACTTAAAAGTGTCCACTTATTTATAAACTCGTTCCCAGCAATAATTGGAGCTGAATAATCTCTCTCGCCAAAAGTTGCGTTCCATGGAATATGCAAACAGAACAATTTTATGCACTCCTTCACCCTGCTGCATTCATTGCTCTATTCTCGGGTGACCTTGAGAAATGGAATGAAAGGCGCTGGTATTTAATGCTTCATTTTGCACACAACACACTACCACATCTCAACAAGGATTGTTTCGCCTACAAACGTGGTGGCAAAGTAAACAAAAGTAAATATCATATTTTATTTTACCTTGCTTGTTGTGTAATCCTTTTTATGCATAAACATTATTGGTTCCATGTTGACAGGTGGTATATCCATTGAGGAAAAATGGGAATGGTGGAAAAAGGAAAATCCCTGAGACTACTCGATGAAGTCTTTGTTGTAGTGCAATGCCCCCCAGAGTGGAGGTCAAGAAAAGGACATCCCTCCAATGTTTCATTCTACTCGCTCACCATTACCCCTGAAGAGTGTTCCATAATACTTCCACAAGACTCTTTGAATCATGTGCTGTCTCCAGAAGAGCTAAAAACAGTAAAACGGGATGGTGACTGGAAGTGTTACAAAGTGGAAGGACCTTTGGATTTTGGGCTGGTGGGAATTCTGCACAGCATTTTGCAACCCTTGAGACAAGCAGGCATTTCGGTTTTAGCGGTGGGAACTTACAACACAGATTACTTCCTGGTAAAAACTGAAAATGTGAGCACAGCTACCAGCGAACTTGTCAAGAATGGCTTTGAGGTGAAACCACCAGAGAAGACTCGTTAAATAAAGGGAAGAAAACTTTTAAGAGTTAATAAAGGAAATGTGAACCAAGGAATTTTTATTTCGAGAAATAATCAACTCATTTAGTCTGACGGGTTTAATACTACTACGACCGTCTAACCAGCCAAAAACTTTCTAGAGCCTTCGCGAGACTCCAAAGTTTGACTTGTTTATTTTGTACTGCGACTTTCTTTTATCATTTCTTTAAAAGTGTCAATCTATACAGTTGATGTGTCAGTTTCGAAAAATTTCAACTGGAAATTTAAGTAGATGAGCGTAAAATTGCCTAATAATAATAGATAGCATACGCAAGTTTCTATTGCTACAGTAAATTTCCTCCCAGCGCTTATTTCCATTCCGCGTCACATTTCATAAATTCCCTCACTCGTCTGATTTATGAGGCTGTTGAGATCCTGCTGACTAAGCATAATATTGACAAGTGATATGCGTAAAGATGTAGGTGATGCATAATTTTGTTGGTGGTGTTTATAATTTAAGAGCCACTTCATGATGATGCCGATGCCTCCATTAGTTATGCTACATAAACCACTGATATTTTTAGACCGTTTCGCTTTCTATACGGAAAAAAAAGACGAGCTTTCTCCAGGATAAGTATACCGTCTTGGCTCAAAATCCCCATAAAGATGGGTATTGCGTACATCTGCATTATACTTGTTTACGACATGACAAAAGAGTACTTTACGCATACATGCATACGTAATGCACAACTCATCTATTTTGAATGAGGACGCCTTTTCCCTTTAGCACAGCAGATGTCGAGTGAATTACAATTTTCAGCATGACCTCCTCAAGCGTCCTCCTCCTCTCTACATCTTTACAAAAATGATGATAAACTTCAAATGGCCATTTAATTGAAGGCAGTTTATGAATTACATTCCCAACTAGATAGGCAACGTGTGGCAATGGAATCACAATTTGGGTTGATTCAGTTTCAACTTCATTATCTCCCTAGTCTGCATCTTTCATCCACTTTCTCTGGCTATGCCTTCACTTCCTTTTTCGTCCCACATCCTGCTGTCCCCATTCAATAAAGAAAGAACATGTTTTGTGAGTCGACGTTCAGTAAGACTACAACAGTACAACCATGCACATGGAGAAGAGGCATGCCATAAATAAATGAGCTGAATAGCGTATTTGCGTATTTCCATAATGCATAACTCATTCTTCGGTCATCCCATGCAGTGATTTATTACTGACATTTCCCACAACCGAATTTCATATTTTATATAGGGGCTAAAGAAGCTGCTACAAAAATATCAGTAATGCCTTGCATATTTAGAAAAGCTTTTCGAACGCATTTCATTATATTATTATGAACCCATATTTTTTTTGCTCATGTAAGTATTACCTCGCTTGCAAAAGCCCAAAGGATTTATATTGTCATGCATTTTCGAATATTCTGATGGCCAATCATAAATTTCTCAAGTTTTACCCTTGGAAATACACGAAAGACTCGTCCGAGGAGCCATTTGTTAAATAGGTGGTTAGAGCTTCCTACCTTTAACCAACTTCAATCATCAAGTCATTATCGTCGGGCTTGAATAGCGCTTCTTTCCTAATTACACTTAATTATGTAGGATAAACTAATTGAAATATATTGAAACATTTTTAATCGTTTCATATATATTATAATTATCCTATATATTATTGCATGAGTCTGTGTGTGTGTGTGTCTGTCTGTCCTGGACCTTTTGCTAACTGACGGTTGAAAATGAC
>JAHZNA010004619.1:0-12812 GCA_027743935.1 Sinodicranocentrus sp. ZH6 | reverse complement strand
AATTTTTTTTTCATTAAGAAGTTAGGTTTCATCTGAGGTGTCGAGATATCTGACTTTTATGGGGATGCGGGTAGCCCTGGGATGGTTAAACTAAACATAAGGGTGAACCGAAAAATGTGATTGGACTATGCCAAAGGATGATAAGGTTCATTTTGGCACGTTTTGTGATTGACCTCCAAGGCGATGGAGTGAGCCCAGATTACGAAAATGCGTGAAATCCACCTGAAAATGCGATTTCTGGACGTTTCTTAAAAAACTGTACCTTCAATATTTTGGGGGGTGGAGGGTCATCGGTTACCCCCACCCCCCTGGAGGTAACATTTTTGAACTCATGAGATGTTACTAAACTTATTCATGAAAAAAAATCATCCCCCGAAAGCAATATCCAATCGAGCAGATTCACATTCATTACCGGGGAGGGGGGTAAATTGGAAAATGTGTAGAATCGACCTAAAAATGCAATTTTTGGACGTTTCATGAAAAACTACATCTTCAATATTTTGGGAAGTGGGGGTAATCGGTCACCCCCACCCCCCTGGGGATAACATTTTTCAACTCATGAGATGTTAATAAACTTATTCATGAAAAAAAAATCATCCCCCATAAGCAAAGTCCAACCTTGCACATTCACGTACGTACAGGCTCGGCTTATGTATATGATTGGGAGAGGAACTTGAAGTATTTCATAATCACGGAAGATCGGAGGAAAATGTTGGATTGAGCTGTTGTGTTGTTAGAAACTAATTGTTTTGAATTTTCGTAAGTTTGAAGTTCTTTACTCAGCAGCTTAAAAATACGCGGACAAATTAGCTTACTTTAACCTTGTACGACAGAAACAACCTTACGTGTTTAAAGATAAAAATGCATGGGAAATACCTATTTTCCTGAATGCTTTTACTTTTAGTAGAAGTAGAAGTAAGCTTGCACCAAATAACTAATGTGCGGAGATATTTAAGTAATACATGTCCTATGCTAACATAAGAAAGCAATAATCGTATTGGAAAGCTTCAGTCAAAAGTGCATCTTGAAAGTAATCTAAATTAACTGTAAACTCATGGTGTAAACTCGTGCGATTAATTTCTTAGTAGCATTTTATAAGCGATAAATAGCTAATATGTTCCAACAAATACTTTAGATTCGGTTGGACGAGTCGCAGGAAGTGGAAGTACAACAACTAAAGGAGAAGCTCGAGCGAGAGTTAGAGATATTGATAGCATATCAGTCGAAAAATAAAATGCAAGCGGAAGCTCAAAGAGACAGGGAAAGGAGGGAGCTCGCGGAGAGGGTCGCTGTTCGTAGAAACCTTCTGGAGCAAAAGGTATGAAGCAACTGAACTGACTAACGTAGTTGGTATAGTTAAGAATACGTCTAACTAGTGTTTAAAAATATTTCATACATCAAATCTTACAATAGATGAGGGAAGAACTTCAGCAGTTTGCAAGCGAACGAGCGGAACGCATCCGACTTCTCCAAGAGCGCCAGATGAGGGAACTCGAGCAATTTGACGAGGAATCTACCCGACGTGGATTTAGGTGAGAGTAGTCTTGTTATCCCTTTGTAACATTTCTGAAGGTACATAGAACAAAAGAATTTATTTTAATTTTATGTTTTCCCACAGTGCATTGGCACTAACAGAGCCATCTCCGCATGACGCGTACCATGAAGATGATGCCAAGTCAGGGAGTATGCTAAGTTTAGTGCATAGCAATAGCTCCACGTCAGTGGGCCCCAATAGTCTATGAGAACCATTGCCCAGTTTACTTTTCCAGCTTTTTAGTACGACATTTTAAAAACACTATAAATAACTTGCAGTGGAGTACTAACTCCGAATTACCTGCATAGTTATCATGATTGCTAAATTGTATGATTATCGCTACTAAAAGAAACAAAGAGGACGGGCATACGGATGATGCTACTATTGTTATTAATAAATATGAGAACTACGCGAATATATAACTGCATAATATATATTATCATTATTATTGTATGATAGCTTCAATTGTAAAAATGTTTTAAGTTATTTTGATTGCTATTTGTCATATGATCATACAGTTAGTATTGTCATTAGCTATATACGATAGTCTGTACTCTATTATTATTATTAATATTATTATTATTGATTGTCATTAACAGAGCAGTAGTCAGTATGTGTCTATGCTATAGTTCGTCTACTGCTGCAAGCATCATCAGCTAAACTCGAAAAAGTCTTTGCAATGAATTCAGCCTACTGTTTATCTACCAAAAGCTAACTTCTTTTCAACTTCAAAATAGAGAGGGATATATGCCTAAACAACACACTCGATACAAATTATTAGCGACCTCTTGTATTATTATTATTATCATTATTATTATTATTACTTACTAACTGCATGATGATAGTATCTATGAATATAATTACTTAATAATACTATATAAATAACTATGATATCAACACAAGTAGTAAATGTCGGTGTGGAGGGATGAGGATAATAAGATATTTAATTAGTAACTGCTATTTAACCAAGAGCAAAAGCTGAGCCACCAAATTGATTTTTTAAAACGGTAATTGTATTAGTATTAATTATACTTCTTCCTTAATCGCGTTAGCTAAAGGGCCATTTGAGGGTTTGTGATGATGATATTCGCCTTGTGTGATGCGAAAGCAAAATAGGAAGAAGAAAGTTTGTCTTTTAAACTGGTCTTGAATGGAGTACGTACATTTTTAAAAAAAAATAATAATCTTTTGCTCTTTTTAAAACTGGTCATTCAATGGAGGTGGACTTATGAGAAATTTCTAGCCTGTACACACAAACATATTATAAGGAATTGCAAAACGCTGTAAACAAAAAACGGGAGTAACGTTACGTACAGTTAGGTATATGTGTTTTCTATTGTCCCAGCCAGATATTTGACGATGATGATAATGATAAGTTATATAGGGTGGTATTATGAATTTTAAAAAATTGTTTACTAACACACAAATAGAATTGTGAAGAGAGACATGAATGACATAATTGCTACTGTTAGAGAACCCACGCCCTATCAAAGGTGAAAGAATAGAATACAATATGGCTACCTATATATTTTATTTTACTTCATTTATCATTGCCTATTTTGATGCGACGTCGGACGAGCGACAAAAATTCATAATACTGGAACAATTGATTTTGAAATGTAACAAAGCATAATAAAAGCATAATATTTAAACTACTAATCTAAAGACCAGAATGAAATTGTTAGTAAATGGTTTCGTACCTTTTCCTCGTTGTCGAACTTTCCTTAATGAATTGTGACTATACTATCGCCTCCCATCGTCTTCATTATTTTGTATTTCACTGATGATATGGATGTAAAAAAAAGCTCGACGAGCGGTCACAAGGAGAGAGAACACTGTCAACTGTCAAGTCATACAAAGCCAAAATGCATTAGATTTTATAGCTGACTAAGTTAGATAATTAAGGAAAAAAATGTAATGGTAATTGTAGACACTTAAGAACACAAGCTTCATCGATTGGTATACTATTACTATCAACTACCTACAACAGTTTACAAACTATACAGTGAGCTAGTATCGCCTATTCTCCTGATGACAGACAGACAGTCTAGAAACAGGATATATACTTAATTAATTTACACATGACACAGGCAGGCCAAAACTTAGCTGTACGTGAGACTTTAACCTAATCAGAAGTGTTTAAAAGCCATAAATAGCGACTTTTGTAGTTTTCTGTACTTTACACATTTTTAATCTCCAAATCTTCAGTATGTTAAAGTAATGTTTAATGTGTTTTTTCGAATATTTGAAACAATACAGTTCAGGTAGGTCTAACCATTATCGCTTGATGATGGGTTGATAACTTTAGGAATGGTGCGTTTACATTTGATTATCAACACTAACAACTAATCAATCACCATTGATTGTTGATCAATCATCGAATAGATAGAATAGTTGATAGTAACGTAAAATTGCAAGGATACATTCAACGGTTGACGGTGCAACTTCACCGCTTCCAGCTCAAGTGTTGACTAACTGACAAGGGCATTACTTACTTAAGCTGTTACTACTATATATTACTTTCTGTCTGTTATTACTATAAAATTCTCAAAATCGGTGATCCACTATTCTCAAAAATTAAGATTGATACATTCGTGTCTAATAATTCATATTCTAAATGTCAGACTTTCCGTAACTAACAACGAAGCAATCGACATCATTTCTAGATGTCGTGTGACATATGACATAGGCTGTCTACTGTTGACTGTTTGATTGAGTAAGCAAATATTAGCTCATTGCCAACTTACACATGACTTAAAACAAATCAACAATCCTCAAAATTATCATGCCTTTTAGATCTTAAATTATAAAGCAATTAAAAGAGCACATACACCATGTATATAACTAACTATGAACTATATGATCTAAGTATATTGGTTAACTTATTTCTAGTGTATGAACCAATTATTGTACACCCTTCCATCGTTTACCTTCAACCTTTAGATTTGATAATTACCTAATAAGATCAATTGTTATGGTTGATGGGTCAACAATCAACAATGAACAGAACAACGTCAACCGACAACAAATTAAAACGTTGAGCGTAGTCTACGTTCAACATCAACGTAATTCATAGTTTGTTTGTCTACCAGATCCTAAGTAAAATGAACAGACAACAGATGACAGACATAACTGCTGTAAGAAAAATAAGACAGGACAAGAATTTAGCAGTACCTTTGATAAATCCTTGTAAACCGTATTAAGATAAAAATATGAACGTACATGAATACTAACAAGTTATAAAAATACTGACAACTGAGGACAGACAACGAAGGAAGTGGGAATTTCAAGTGAGATATACATATTCTTAAAAAAAAACTACTGACGACTAAATTTTCTTAATAGGCTATTCAAAATGATATTTAAACCTCATGTGTCTACTGAATGAATGTTAGAGAGTGATTGCGTCACTGACAACAACATGATGAGTGAGAAAACCCGGAAATTAAAAAGTGTAATTTGTGTTATTAATATAATTCTGCCCGCTCGTCTGCCTGCTTGTTAAATTCGAAATTTTTGTCAGTTAAACTCTCAATGCGTTTCTCATTTTTACATCCTCTTCTACGTAATTTATACACAGGTAGCGTGGATGACTCGAATGTAAGAAAATAGGTAGGATTTAAAACCGTATTTAAAAGTAACAATGTATAAATCTATATGATATACATATATATATCGTCAATCGTTATGATTTGAATGAAGGTATAATAATATTAATAACTCTACTGTAGGCTATACTATTATCATTAAATTGTAATAATTATTATTAATACTGAATTCAGGATTATATGATGCTATAAAGGAAAAATCGCGATTTAGCCAGGAGAATGCCCAATTATAAATTGTAACATGACATTGAACGAAGAAAAAAAAAGAAAGAAAATGAAATGATAAATGAACGAAAAACAATGTGCTATATTCTTTGAATTTGTAGACTTTGGCGAAACAATCACTTCTCAGCCATGTGGACTTTTTTACTACTTATGCACATGTCGGCATTTCGTCACATTCCTCCTTCTCGGTACTGGCGTACGCCACGACGAAACTACTGACGACGACGAGGAAGACGAGTGTTGAGCTATCACTCTCAAACTATTCGCATAGCATTTTTACTCGCTACGTATATAATGTGCATGTAGACAATGCCGGTGATGGGATATCCATATATATATCATTCTAAACATTTACCAAATTGTAGCGGTCCGCTATTTAGTTTCTTAAATTGTGGATAAATTGATTTGTACTAGCAACATAAATTAACGGCTGAAGTTAACTAGAAAGTAGGAAGGTTAACAGTTCGTTAAGGTTTGCTCACGGTTCTAGGGTCGTTCACATTCACAAGCAATTGCTAATATTGCTATATTATTGTAGGTGTGCAATATATTCCCTAACAATGTGGTTGGATTTATGTAAATGGTCCACGTGGCGTGGAACGGAACGTTATATCTTTGATTACCAAATTAGAGTTGGTTGTAGTAAGCGCCATTCATGGAAATTTTGGCTGGGGTGGTCTATAGAAATGAGCATTGACACTTTGCAAAATAAATTACGAATGGTAATTTACAATTAGTTGGGGAAAAACTGTTTCGTTCCATGACATAACATCCAATCATTGCCAATCATTTGCGGAAATGGGTTTAAGGCTAGCATATGGTATCAATTCATATCGTTAGTGGTATGAAATTTAGAAGGTATGTTTTTTCTAAATAGATGGGGCACTAGTGTGCGAGAATATGAGAATGAGGTCTGGTTGGCTGAAGCCGACCGTAGTACATAGTTCATTGTATATTGCGAGTTCTTTGTCTCCACACTCCGCTTGCTCCGTGCATGATTCAAGACAAACAGTGGCGTCTGTTTCTACTAAAATACGAGTTTCAGTATGAAATCCAGTACGTACTAACCACTAAAACAGGTCTGTCGGTACATCGTGCAGGGCCTTATGAATTTTGGTTATTACCGTCTGGTAAATCAGGGTAACTTTTTTTCACATTTTACTTAAGCAGTAGTGTTCGGGTACTGCTGGAGATGGCGATCAAGGATTATGCGGTTTGTGAAATGTGTTGATTCCTATATGTCCATGCTTTGTCTACCTCACAGAAGCGTAATTTAGGCTTACTGGTGATTTCACTTAGTATGTAAATTCAGAACTGCAACTTCAACAAATCTATGCATAAGCCAAAAGTGTACAACTAAGCATATGCTCAACTCGCAAGAATAAGGGTCTCCAATTTTGATTACCTTCAATTCAAAGATTTTTAGAGGGATCTTCCATTATCACATGAATATATGCAACATAATTACTTCCTAACGATTTTATGCAAGGAATGATTTATTTACTAATCATTTAACTTCTTAACAATGTATGACTGTGACCAGGGTGTACAGATTAATAAAAAGCACCACTTGTGAAGAATACCCATTTGGCTTTAAGTACCTTATCCGTTCTTAAAACTCTTGAGGTAAGAGGTCGTCTTATTGTGTTACTTACTATGCTGGTAAAGGTCATTAGGCAGTGTTATGGAAAGTTATTTATGATACAAACAGAAGAATCTATGATCATGAAACATGTAGGTATGCAAGTATCTAACAAAATTAATTTATTCTATGAACTACAAACAACTAATTGTTAAACGTACAAAAACCTGCATGGTTTTACAGTAATTAGCTGAACATCGAGATCGTATAAAATGAACTTATACATAATGAACTCTTAAAAATTATTACAGGTCATTTGAAAAGGTACAGTGAGGATGTTTAACTGTAATTTAATCACCCAATTGCAATTGCAGGTAATTTCAATCAACATCCTCCTCCATTGGTTTCCCAGGAGTGCTCGAAACAAAAATAACGTCATCCGCGATTATACTTGAAGTTGTATGAGGTACACCACCGTCGTCTTTCACTTCCCCGTAAGAGATTCTACCTGTAACGTAAACACGTTGACCCTTGCTCATATATTTATAAACGGATTCGCGGAGATACGGTTTGAATACGCAGATCCGGTGCCAATCAGTTTTCTGCAGAATACCACCTGTAAAATACCATTAAAATAATTTATGTTTTGTGTGCATAGAGTATAGAGCCAATTTACATTTAACATTTATACCAAGTGCATGGATGGACTATGTCTAATTAAATATAGAATGAGTCTCGACTAAAAAAGTGATTTAATTGATACTAACCAGTTTGATAATTGTAATTGGAATGAGTAGCCAATGAAAAAACGACTACTGGGTGCTCCTGTGAACCTCGCTTCTGCGGATCTCCACCAACTCTCCCCATCAGAGTTACATGGTTAACAGCTAAAACGTGAAATAACGAAAAACATTAAATAGATTTTTAACGTAGTAAGTAGTAGATTGCAAACTAAATACCAGATTAGACTATGACAACATACAAACCACTTACTCTTTTCCATTCTGCTTGGTGATGAATGAAGCTGCGGGTTGACGTTTGTCTCAAGTCTCACTTGTCCCGTTTGAAAGTTGCGACTAGATGAGAGAGACTGCCAAGCGTTGCATCCTGCCGCTCTAGTGTTGACTGGCATCATTGAATAAATTGTTGACTGCTGACTTAATTTAAGCAAAAATCCTGTCACCCGTGACCCCATCTTTTTGCGGTCTTCTCTTATATGCTTGCCCAACTTTTAGATCTACAATGACAGTGACAGAAAAGGTCATTATTATTGATCATTCTTCCATTCAATACTAGTTCATATTTAATGACTACCTACAACCTATAGATATTCGTCATCAGTCAACAATTTACAGTTGACAGTAAGTCATAAGTAGTAGTTCAACTGTTAGTCATTAGAAAAACATCTACCATCAACCATTGTCACGAAATAATAAGCTCATGACCCAGGTAAGATAGTCACGTGCCACATGTTGTCCCCTCATGCTGCATGCTGGCAATACTACCAACTGACTATTACTTTTGACTATTTATCATAAATTGCTAAATATTCACAAAAATCATACTGACAACTGACTGTTGACTGTCAACGGTAAAGCACGAAAATCTATAAGTTTGTAACATTCAATTCATAAGCTAATATATACCTAATAATGAAGTATAATTATTTTTGTGTTACCGTTATCAGTTATACAAATTCCAAACCTGACGTGTTTATGCCTAAAACTAGAAATTCAATCCAGATCACAAACTGTCAACTGACAGCTAATACTATCGTAGTAATTGAACAGATGCGAAATTAGCTAAACCAAAAGTTGGAACGCATGAGCTATATATACAGCGACACTGTGCCAAACAAACGGCATCAAAAAATAAAAACAACTTTTACGTTTTCCTTTCCCGGTGTCAACGAGATAAGAAACGCACGTGATTTACATACTCGCCAATGCCAACCATGCGCCACGTGGTCATTCACCGTTGCATTACCACCACTTACCACACCAATCAACTCTACACGGTACGGTATGCAAGTCTAACATAAATGATGCATTCTTATGTTCACCCTGGTTATTTAAATGGTAATGATGAATGAGAAACCGATGTCATAAACCGACACCCCCAATCGTCTAAAAACCTCTTCCAAATCTTCATCCAAATAAATCTAAATATCATATTGTTTTTTCCAAAGCTATAATTCATTTTTCTCTCAATACAAAAATACAACCCAATACAAGGCCCAGCTTTCGACTCTCATTAATCAAATCACTTAATTTACATATCCCCATTTAATCATTACAACTCAATACATAATTAATTTTTCTTCTCAGAAATCATACAATCCTTCTAAATTCCTTAGAACATTTTTAAATAATGCTTGCTCCTCTCACTTGTAAAATAGCTTTAATATAAGGGGGGACAAATGCAAATGATCAAAAAGCCTCTTTTGAGAGAAGCTCTTGTGTGAGGTGACAATTTTGAGGAGATGCTAAAAAATTGCTAGATTAGACTTGTGTATTGCTGTGATTGGATTAGAGGAGAAGCATGCATGCCTCATCTAGTTGAATTGAAAGTTGGCTGGTTGGTGTTGGTGATGTGTTGATGTTCGCTGCTTTGCTGGCACATTTTTCCCATCACAATTTCACAATTTGCATTGCACACACTCTCTTGTTGATCTTCTGTCGGCTCTGAAGGAAGAAAAAACTTACGCGTTGCTCATACTTCATGAACCTGAGTACTTGACTGTGTGTAGGAAAAGTACAGTCGAGATTGTATGGTCATGTGTAGGTAGATAGATAACATTGGGATGTATGTGGATATTTGGAGTTACTTGAAGTAAACGACAGGAGAAAAGACAAGCTTGCCATATTCCATCAGCCCACAGGTCTGTCCACCTTGCACACATTTATTTCGACAGAAGCCGCAGCCGGATAGGATTCAAAGGGAAGTCTATTAAATTTAAAGGTAACTATTTAATGATGTTTGCACCGATTTTTGATCACTAGATTTATTTTATTTGGTTGAGAGGATTTGTGAGGGCTTTTGTAGAGGGGATGATTTTTTTAACCATTAATTTTTATTATAATTTAGGAAAGATGAAGTGGACGATTGGTACAAACAGTGCGACAGCTGTGCTTGTCGCTTTAGCGATGTGCATTTTCGTAAGTGGGGACAACCTTCCAGGCACTTTAAACGCTGCCCCTCCAGGAGATGATCCTGCCAGACTTCTTGTTTCCAAGCAGTTATTGAATAAATATGTTGTGGAGAATATGGACGTAGTTATCAAGTACAGCGTGTTCAATGTTGGCTCTGTCACCGCCACCAATGTACTTCTCAAGGATAGCTCTTTCGGACCTGATTTCAAAGTCGTTGGAGGACAGACTGAAGTGAATCTTGGAAGAATCCCACCAACCGCTAATGTCACGCATACTTTGGTTGTTAAGCCGTTGAAATTTGGCTACTACAATTTTACCGCGGCTCAAGTTTCCTATGCTTCCGGGGATGAATCTAAGGAGGTGAGCAAATTTATTATTGATGGGGTTTTTTCTAATTGTAGTAGGTTCGAATTTTATATGCCATATTGCATTGGTAGGTCGCTGAATTCATCATAAATTGATTGACTGTTTTTTTGATAGGTTATGCAAGGATTTTCCAGTGAGCCTGGTGAAGGATACATTGCCCCATTCAGGGAATTCGACAAACGATTCTCTCCTCATTTGGTGAGTTTTATGTTTTCTTCTGCTAAGTGCTAATACACTACTGTATAATACTTTTTAATCTTCTAGATAGTGGCATGGTTAACTAATAATGTGTCTATGATAATAATTTAACAGTTGGATTGGGCTGCATTCGCCATCATGTCTCTGCCCCCACTTTTCATTCCATTCATGTTGTGGCACTCCAGCAAGTCCAAGTATGAAGCCGTTCTAAGCGCAAAGAAAAATAAATAAAAGTACAGATCATCACAATAAATAACCAATACTTATGAATGGTGAGGGTGTAAGAAAAGAGGTTGAATCAAGTGTGCATTTTATTTTTGAGTCAGTTGTTTAAAAAGTTTCGACGTGTTCTACGATGTGTTTCGTTGATATACCCTTTGTTATGTAAATTAATCAGGATTTGTAGGTGGTTGTATGATTTTGAGGCAGAATGATTGACTCATTCAGAATGAATGTTGAATGTGGTGTTAGTTTTCCTTGAAAATGGTTTATCATTTGTAATGTTATAACTCTGTTCGACGGCTGATTGTAAAGGTCTCAAGACATATATATAACATAAATGCGATGAAACAAATTTGTGTAATAAAAATTTTCCATCTGATATTATATTTGTAATAAGGCACTGTTGTTATAATAGTTACTTGTTTTATGGTCACACTATGCATAAATTGTCGACCCTTGACGTGGACATTCAAAATGCTAAAATTTGAAATAATTCAGGCGTGGAATATTTTCTGCAGTTTCCTTCGTTCCATGTAATATGGATCTTTATGTTCCAAGTTCCAGCATATAAGCAAGTGCCATACTTACCATTCCGTGCATAACTGACGCTTGGAGGCAGTACGTAGTACATGTTTTCTTTAAGCTTCTAGAGAATTTGCTTGCACCACATCTCTAGGTGGTGCTCACTTATTTTTAATATATTTATGGTCAACAGTGGACTAAAAAGTTATTATTTATATTATCAATCGTGCCTTCTTGGTTTGGTTTCTATGAATGATATGTGATTTGATTCCTGAGGAATAACCTCCTTGCTAGCCAGGGATCCTCTTGTATGTTAAAATAAATAAATAAATGTGCAAGTAGGAAAAATCAAATGAAATTTTTTAAACTTGAAACGCCTTTACATTTGTGATAATAACATAAACGATCGGCTACATAAATCAATCACAATAAGATGAATCGACTTCATCTATTTTATTACGTAGAGAAATCATGCAAATGTATGTACAAAAGATTAAAATCAGAGAAAATTCGCATTCGAAAATAATAGAACATTAGTGGAAGACACGCTGCACTGCAGTGCACTGCTTACTTTCGACAGCAAGTACAAGGAATACGCGGGACAGTTGGGGCTTGGGAGTCACATACGAATATAGTATGATATGGTACACCTAGATATATAATTTTTTGGTTCAAAGCTTAGATTTTTGGTCAACAAGGTCAACATAGCCTCCTGCAATTAAGAAAGTAAACAAGTTAATTGCTAAAACCTATAAAAACTAATTCAAAGTCCAATAGATTGTTCATACTATTATACTAATAGTTCTTGCATATAATTTACCTGAAATCACAGTTTGGTCCGTTTCCTTAATGTTCACTTCAAACGGAATGCGATTATTCTCCTTCCACGTTATAACCTGTAGCGTTTGTCCAGGATACACAGGCTTGGAGAAGCGAGCCTTCACAGCTCGGAACATTTTCGGATCCGAGTTACCATATTTGTTTAATATCAATCTGGTGGCGATGCCGAAAGAGCACAGCCCATGTAATATCGGCGTCGAGAAACCACCCATTTGAGCAAAATCTGGGTCAATATGCAATGGATTATTGTCCCCACTCAAGCGATAGAGAGCAGCTTGACTTTCATCGGTTTTGAACTCCATAACTGCATCTGGACTTCGCTTTGGAGGTGTTATTGGTCTTGTAATTGGCTTTTTGGTATCCCGTTGTCCTCCAAACTTACCAGCACCAACTTCAAAGACAGACCATTCGGTTTTGAATACGGGACCATTCTCATCCTCACCAGTTACCTTGATGACGTAAACGCATCCAGAAATCTTGTCCATAACATCAATTACTTCAGTTTTCATATTTATTTCGGCTTCGGCTGCGAGGGGTCGAAGTAGCTCGACGTACTGTTCTCC
>JAHZNA010004618.1:0-14708 GCA_027743935.1 Sinodicranocentrus sp. ZH6 | reverse complement strand
GCAAAATCCAACCTTGCATACTCAACTACCTACCTACCGGGTACATGTTGCTTTTATATATATGATATGTATCTTGGGGGAATGGAAGTGTACAGAATATTAGATAATATTAGCTAGATCAATTTTAAATAGTTTCTAAGTTAATGATGGTAAATTGAATACTTTTTCTTTTTTTGTGACAACCTATGATTATGATGTCAAATCAAATAATGACTAGTAGTTAGTAGTTTTATTTAAGACGATTTTACGAACACACAGTGTTTCTTACCAACTGCAAGTCAAATCTGCAATCTCCCCTTTTAAACAGTTAGACGACACAAATTTACAGTTAATTGTGCAAATGTGGTTATAAGTGTAGAGTAGAGCTACCTTTGCATTAATCTACATTCCCCGCATATGGTGCACAACAAATTATGTCCCTCTTTCGCATAAAATTAGCGAACACAATTAGAACGTATGTTAATAATTAGAAATGGGAAATTTCTATTTTAAAAATATGAATTTCAGTTTCCTTAAACAATATAGGTAAATAAAATACATACTAATTTGTAATGATTATTCTTTATTGCAGGTGCATGATTATTTATTAGATGAGCAACGACGACAAATAGATAAAAGATTTAAACTAAAACTGGGAATAAGTAAATGGTTGTATTTTATGCCAAGCCAACATAAAATCCAATTAAAATTTCAAAACAATTTTTAAGTAAAACCTGGACAATATACAATAGACAATCACTACAAAATTGAATATGTATGTGAATAATATATTTTATCACTTCGCTTCAGAATCACCTTCTTTGTACTTGTTGGCCACATCTTTTAGTTCCTCCACCACCGTTTTCATGACCTCTGAAGATCTTGTGGCAGCCAGGACCTTAAAATCTTCCAGCATGTAATTCATAATCGCATCACGGTCCAACTCATTTTTGGAGTTCCTAAATAAAGCTCTTACATCTTCTTCTTTTAATCCTCTGGGACCTTCCATTAGCTCTGAAAGTTTTTGCTTAATCTCACACATTTCCACCTGTTAAACAAAGACAATTTAAATCAGTTTTATTACATTCATTTCTTCTTGCATTCGCCTTGCGCAACAGTAGTTTTTTAGTCTAATATTAGTTTCAGTAAATAGTATAATCAGGTACCTTCTTACAGTCCCCTTCTTCATCAATCTGTACAACATCATCTGTACTTGGCTTAAGGGCCAGTACGTCATCTTTATTTCCTGCAGGTAATTTTACCTCCTCTTTCGTTCCGCTTCCTGAACTTCCATTCCTTTCTCGCTCCATTGCCTCTTCGAGTCAGTGGGGACTGTCTAAACGAAACGTTAACTGTGACTGCTCGACAGTCAATAGTATTATTAGTATTCTAATAAAAATTTAAGAAAAAAAAATTATTAAATTAAATATTCACTTGTTAGTCAGCACAGGACACGCACAAACAAAAACGACACGCTCAGGACGTCACAGCCTTCCGAAACAAAGGTAGATATTCAATATCCAATCGGGAAAACTTCTCTTCTCAATCCTCCAACTCCAACTATGCTGTATGTGAAGCTCACTGTATGCAGAGCTATCCCTCCCATGTAAAAAGTAACACCTCGTTCTAAGCTTTACGGAGTAGGAAGGATCATGGATCATCCTTCCATCATATTACGGAAAACATGCACATATTACATCAGCAAAAAGGGTCCTTCCGCTTCATTTTCTATTGTTGGTGCAGTGGCACCTTTTGTGTAAGACCATTTGAAGACTGCACGAGGGAAAGATTACGTTACTGTAATATTCGCATGGCCCCAAAGTTTGTATGTGTGTGCTGTGTGACAGGAATCATTTATGTATGTGCTCCACTTGGGATACTTTTGTATGCATGTATTTGGTATTGCGCGAATAGGATTGTTGTCTGGAGCAGGCAGGAAGATAGGTGGATTGTGGAGTGGAAGGTTTAGTTTATCACATGCACTTGTCTTACATTCTACGGCCGGGTGACGGCTAAAAAAATTGTCGTCGTCAAATGTAGGGGAGTCGTAAAAATATCAGAATCAGGGTATTCAGCATTGATCATTTATGGTATTTGCAGTATTCTATTTCCTTTATTTAGCGAGATTGAAGAAGTGATTATAGTTCAGTATGCCACCAGGCATCTGTACAACAAACGAGGGATCTAGCACACTATAATTGACAACTAACTACAGCACGGTCGTAGTTTGGGTTGGGTTGCGGCTGGTGGATGCAAAACGCCCTGTTAAGTTAATAGTTTATAGTAGTGTTTTCTAACTATGGAAAATTAATGTTGAAAGATGTTAATCATTGACTGAAGGTAAGAAGGCGAGAGACGGATGATGTAATTACTACTTTTGACTTGTCATTTGTTATCAACTATTGGATTAGAATAATAACAAATAAGGGTTCATTTTAAGTTAAGGTTATCAATGGTTTAAGTTGTATGTGTCAGGGGCACATGTAACAAAGTAATAAAGGTCGTAGGTTATAAATAAGTTATACTCTAAGTATCAATTGACAATTATCATTTATATTTTATGTTTCAGAAAGCGCGTGTTACACCTCTAGTAGTATGCCAATTGTGTCTTACATCGTTACATCCAATTGTTGACTTATAATGCCATAAGGAAGGATTCTTGGTAATTTATATTTATGCGAGTAATAGTTGTTTTTACAATGATTGTTTTACGCATTCTCATGATTTATCATAAACTGATACCAGCATCAGCTGTCAGTCAGTGGAAGACGTTTAAATATGTATTTTATATTGATACTAGATTACAGTGGAATTGCAAGATTGAAGCTTGTCTGAGGAAAATGGAAGGGGACAACAGTGACGATGCGCCGAAGAAAGTTGTAGCGCTCAAAGTACCGTCAATCTTTATTAAAGGGTCGTCGTCGTCGTCAAGTGTAAAACCTTTGAGTCATGGCGATGGCGAGACTCCTCCAAAAGTAGGCGGCCGTCCAATGCCAGCTTCCGTAAGAAAGAAGCTGGAAAAGGCTAAAGAAGAAGGAATGGATTCTAGAGAAGAAATAGGAATAATTAAGAGTGAATTAAGCAATGATGATGGTAAAAATGTTGCAAGGAAAATCAAGCGACCAATGCCGGCATCCGCTCGTCGGAAACTCAATGAAAGTGCTGAAAACACTGAAAAGGTACCTGATTATACTGTGACTGAAACCACTCTGCCGGCATCTCCTGACGAGGATCGACACCCGGATAATATTGCCAACGATGATGACAACAAAAATAAGTCTGAACTAAGTGCTTCAAAATCTGTTAGTAAATTACTAGCTATAAAGAAAAAACCAATGCCCGCCTCCGCCAGGCAAAAGCAGGAAGAAGAAAATAAAAAAATTGCTTCAAAGAAATCACCGTCGAAGACTAATAGTGAAAATGTTTCGTATTCAGGCGAAAAGAAGTCGTTATTTCAGAAACGCAAACTTGAAAAAACTGAAAATAATGGAGAATGTACTCAGATTAATGCAGCAGATCCAGACAAAACAATTAGTGACTTTACATTAGAAATTAAAAATACAGAAAAAGTAAAGGATGATCACCAGATAGCGACAGAGTCTATGGATGAAAAAGCCAACGAAAATGAAACGGGGGATACGGGAAGTGACAAGACAAGATCGAATAGTGATTCAAATGAGCCTGCCAGTAAAATTACCATTTCTCTTGACGGAATTAGATTTCCAACTTTTAAGAAACCAATGCCTGCTTCTGTTAAATATAAAAAAGTGGAAGAGAAACAGATTATACCAGTGCCTGGTAAGAATAAAAAACGTTCAATAGAAATCAGTTTGTGCTATACGTTTAATTTTTGCTTATGGTCCCAGTCACCGTTACATTTATGCTTTGATTTATTTGTTTATCATTTAGATGCCAATGAAACGGAAAAGAAATTCAGTGATTTAGAAGAAAATACACCAAATCGGCGAAGTAGACGATCCTCGAATGTAGCTCTGGAATCAATTCGCGATGAAACGTTCACATGCGAATACTGTGGGAGAGAATTTTACTCTCTTGGCGATAAAAACCGCCATGAACAGACAGCCCATTTAGAAGTCAAGACAAAACCACCTCGCCCAAAAGAAAATCGACTTTGTCCTCACTGCAATAAGTTCATAAAACGCAACTTAAAATTCAAGCAACATGTAAGCAAGTGCGCCATTCCATATAAGTACAGCTGCCACTATTGTGACAAGAAGTTTAAATATGGCGGCAAAAAGTTTGAGCAACATGAAAATTCCCATTTAAAATTGAAACCTGAAGACGTCACCAGAGAAGAAACTGCAGAGCCTTTAACCACTCGACACACGCGTGCCAAATCTAACGCCAACAATGACTCCCTAGTTCCAAGCCCAATGTCGGCTACGTCACCTGCAGATGAAAACCCAAAAAGTTCAATGTCGTCTGATGAAGAAGCAGATCAGTCTTTTCAAAGCTGTAATAGTGAAACGTTGGAGGGAGAGGATACGACTGTAAAATCGAAATCAGAAGGGCGGGGTGGGGCTCGTTCCTTTAAAAGAAAAATTGCAGATGTACTATCAAATCTAGGGAGCATGCTTGAGAAATCAAGGCAAGAATGCATGAACAAGTCTCAAATATGCGAAGAAGATGAGCCACCCAGAAAGAAAGCTTTCATTAAAGAAGAGGGTGACAATAAAAGTGAAAATGCACGTAGTAGACCTATGCCTGCTTCCATGAAGAAGAAGAAGTTAGAGAAAGCAAAAGCGCCTAGCTCGTCGAAAATACAAACGACTTCTGTATCTGGCAAATCGAAATCTGTATTAGCGTCTTCAAAAAAGTCGAAATTACTCTCCAGCAATGTGCATTGTGAAGTTTGTTTTTATAAGTTTAGCACAATGGCAAACAGGAAACGGCATGAAAAACATGTCCATAAGATTGCAAAGCCACGGGATTTTCCTCAGGTCTCTAAACCCACTGAGAAATGTTCGAACAAAGCCAGTACTCTTAAACCAAACGCACAATCGAATGTTAGCAAACCAGCAAAACTATCAGATACTTCCTTTCAAATTATGGATTTTCACGTGCCAAGTAAAAAAGGAGACTGTCCTGTTTGTGGGAAACATGTTGTCCGACCAAGAAAGCATTTACGGAATGTACACAAGGTGATACTAGCTAGTTCAACTGCGACCACTAGTTTATCTACTACTCCTGTTAAAGTGAGTCGAGTGCGTCCCTCTGCTCCAAAATCATATAAAATATACAAAAGGGCTGCTGCTAAAATTAAAATGAGGTTCACCTCACAAACATCTAAAAGTGCTTCATCAGCATTGGAGAAAATCAAGTCTAAAGCTGAACCAAAGGCTGAACCGAAGGCTGAAAAAAAGTCTGTGAAAACTGATGCCGTAAAACAGACATTTTTGCATAACTTATCCTGTTGCAACCAAGCCTTTGAAGTACAAGGAGGTTTCGCATCACATATGGAAATGAGACACCCTAAAGTGAAAGTTATTCGATGCATTCATTGCCGTCATTTGTTTTCTCATGAAGTGGATTTCATTATTCACCTACGTTTTCACCACGAAAATCTTGTAATCAGTGGACAGAAACAGGACGAAAGTGAAGTCAAAACTGGACCAGCTAGTATGCAAACTCCCAAAACATCACATCAAGATACGCCTAGTGGCAGCAAACAGCTCAAAAGTAAACACATATTTTCCACAAGATCATTAAGGTCTGTAAGGAAAGTCGGCTTGGAAGACCATTCCGAATACGTAGCAGTTTGCCAAAAGGCATTGGATCAATTTGTCTCTGTTTCTATTCCATTTGAAGAGCGACAAATCGCTGAATGTGCTGTGACGATGATAAAAGAGACAACGAATTTTCAGAGGGAAAGTAGGCGGAGCAAAAGCACACGTTCAACACGCGCTCGAACACCTTCGCCAGAACCAATGGATACATTTGACGAACCGGATGATTACGACGATTTGATAGAAGTTGACACAGATCCTGTTGCTGACATCGCAATAACATCCACTTTTTCTCAAAAAGTTCCTTCTCCGAAGAAAAATCCTTTAGGATTAGATGAAATGCCTTGTAGTACTTGTACCGAAGTGTTTTACAGTTTTGAAGCTCTAAGGAAACATGAATTGTACTTTCACAATGTGAAAACTTCCAAAATGTGTCCAATTTGTGGTGTTTATCCCACTAAGCTCAGTCGGCACTTGTTAGCCCATGAAAACAAAACTGTTCGTTGTTCATGCGCCCCTTGTCACTTAAACTTTCCAGAGTTTGGTCAACTACTAAAGCACAATTTAGAATTTCACCCAGGGCCGGATGGTGGTGGGCTATCGGCTCCAAACAAACCAAAAACTCCTGTTGTAGCTGTTGCTGCTGAGAATTCTCCAGTCGGAGAAATTGTTGATAAAACTGGTTTCACTTGTAAGGTCTGTTATAAAATATTTGGAACACGATTGGGAGCAAAGAAACATATTCGATCCATGCACCCTGAAAATGCAAAAGACATGGAAAGTTATATTGAAAACCCAGTGGAAACTAAACCCAATGAAGATGATTTTAAAGTTTCAAGATTGAGAAATCAACAAAAGGAAGATTCAGTTAGAGAAAAAACGCGCAAACAAAATATGAATCCTGTTGTTTGCCTGGAAGTATTATCAAAGTCTGTTTTGAACTCAAAGAAACCAAATGGATCATCGATGAGAAGCGAATCATTTGAATCAGTTAGTGATAAAGTCCAAATGAGTGAAACTAAATCTAAATCAAAACCAATTCGACCTATGCCAGCATCAGTACGAGCTAAACAGCAGGCAATTAACAATATGAATATAGAAAAAGAGGAGGAGTCAGTTCCTGAAAGAGCCAAAGAAAAGCCCAAAAGAAGCATGCCAGCCTCTGTAAAGGCCAAATTTGCAGAATCGACAATGTCATCTACAGATGTTGAGAGTAGAGATGAAAACAAGGCTAAGCCAAGTCGACCTATGCCTGCTTCTGCCAGGGCGAAAATGCTTATTAAACAAAAGTCTGAAGAAAATACAGGGTCAGATACTGACTCCAGAAAATCCGCCAAACTAAACCGTTCCATGCCAGCTTCTGTTCGAGCTAAATTGTTGAATCAACAGAATGACTCATCAAATGATTCCTCGTGTAAAAGTTCTGCAACTCCAAACCGCGCTATGCCGGCGTCAGTGAGAGCAAAACTAATGACTAAAGCGGAGCGTAAAGAAGTCCCAGAAGTAGTAGAAAATGGAAACGATGACATAGAGTCAGTGCATGAAACCCCAGATCACCATGACTCTGATAATGATGATGGCCCGGCTTCAGATATTGACCGTGATGATAACAGTGTTCAAGAAGTAAGTATAGAGGATACTAACGCCTACCTACCTACAGAAGACCCTATTGTGGAAGCCGAAACTTCAATGGGAATACCAACATTTAGCATTGCTGATGGTTTAGTGGTTCATAACCAAAGCATGGCGGATGAAATTGCTGAACACAACCGCGCCCTTAAAATGGTGATGGATGTCCCCTCGGATTCAAATAATTGCAGTATCACCGTCGGCTATCAATGCAAATTGTGCAGCAAAAAATTTGACATGTATGAAGATGTCCGTCGACATATTCGAAAAGCTCACTATGAATATGGCCCTGAACACACGGACAACTTAATTGAGCAAATTTATGAAGCAGTTCCTACTTCTGGCAGATCATGCAGAGCAAACGCTCCAAAATACACGGATGACGATGACGACGAAGAAGAGATCATCCGGCCCCGGGGTACAACTAGGCGCCCCAGATCTACTGGCAGTTGGGGTCAAAGTCCAGTCATCAAACCTCCTGAATCGAGAAATTCGAAAAATCGGGATGATGTTGAATTAAACTTTGCGTGTAAGTTTTGTGGAAAGAAAATGGACAGTTCGGCGAACGTGAAAAGACATGCATCAAAAGCCCATCGCGGATTGACCTCCAACTATGCGAACGCTGTCGTGACCCTCCTACCTGGAGAAGATTATGAAGACATTGATACATTGACCTCGTCTTCATGGACATTTTCATCCAGACCGAGTTCATCCAGACCGATGTCATCAGTATCTGAATCCAGGGGTGAATTAAACTTTCATTGCAGGTTTTGCTATAAGCAAATGGACAACAGGAAGACTTTGCGATGGCATATATTTAGAGCTCATCCCGAAATGTCAGATAGAGTTGATGAAGGCATCCTTGAACTTGTGAGTGGTGATGCGGAAAATGCTGGATCGATGATTGAAGAAGACCCAGGATTTCAGGATGAGCCCGAAATTGATATGACGGATGTACCGAAATGGAAAACGAGTATAAGTGTAACTGCGGCGCCCCCATTGCACACAATCTCAGAAACTGTCTCTCGGAGTCAGACTTCAGAAGTAACTAGCTCCAGTAATAGTATGTCTAGACCAGGTCCAGCTACACGAAAGGTGAGGATGAATTCTACAGAAAAACCGGTTGAACCTGTCGAAGAACCACCAGTGGCTGAAACCAATGATAATGAGGATTTTGTGGAAGTAGAAGATGAAGGCGATAATGAGGACAACATGGAAACGACTCAGGCGGATTTTACTTCTGATGTGGAAGAGCCTCCAAAGAAGGTTAAGAATACAGGACCTGTGGGTTTTACGTATCAAGCGGATTTATCTTCTCTCTTTCCTTCGTTGAGTAATGCAGGTGGACTTGATGCTATTGAGGATATTGGAGGTGGAATGGAGCTTGACTAAATATTTTTGTACTATTTTCTTCTTTGTTTTTATAATATCATGAATTTCGTTACTTTATGGTAATATCATGAAATGTTCTTTTGTCTTGTGGTATATTAATATTTGATAACTTCACTTTCACTTTGAAACTGTGTGTAATAATAATAATTGAATACTTTATGAATGTTTTACTTCATTTTAACGTTTTGTGTTGAATTTATCATTCGATTTGTGATGTCATAATTTTATTTCTTTTAAATAAACTGATGCTCAATGAAAAGGACTGGATGGAATTATCCAGACATATTATATAGTTTAGTTTAAGCACGTAATTTTCCTTCGTATTCATTTTTGATTTTACTCATGTTTAACTATATCAATTACTGATTCCTTTTAATCTCATGTTAACAATTACATAAATATATCATATGCACATATACAATTTAACAATTTGAGACTTGCTAGAGTATTCAGTGAACTGGAATGTATAAAAAATTATCAATGCATATCACAAAAATCATTATCATTGGCCGCATTAGCTTACGCTTTTTTATTATCTGCATTCAATCTTTTTTGTTTCGCCTCAATTGAATATGAAAATATATCGTCTTCGGATTACATATCTTTATAGTTAGTCACGACTTTATCTTATTCAAAGACCAACTTAACGTGTAGATATATATTTCTTTAAACATAGAACAAGGGATAATTAGTGGGATAATAATTGTAAACATGTTTATAATTTCTTTGAATTAACTGATGATGGATGGCTCATTTTTTAAAATACTATGCTATAATTATCATAATTCAACAGGTGTTATAACTCTCGCTTCATATAACTCCCTTATTATATAATTTCTGAAAACAAAATTCATGACTTTACGTGGCATGATGCATACCAGCTATAGTAACAGCACGTGTGTTGTCCCTTAAAGGGATTCATTTCATTCCATAAAGGTAAAAAACACTGCCATTGCAATATACTCTCAAAAACCGGTCAGATCCTGTATTTGTGCAGGAGTTATTATTGCATGACTTGCAGAGAAAAAAACTTCGTTTAGTAGCAGAGACACAACATACAGTAAACAATTCCACATGTACATGCAGAAACATGTGATCGTAATTTTGCTTTACAACCTAACATATACATACCTAGTACCTTGTCAGTAGTAATTTTATCATCCGGTTTCAAAAGTGTAACATTGAAACATTTAAAAAATGAAAGACAAAGGCGTTTTTCAAGTTCCATACATCAGCGCATTAGCTCTGCACCGTGCGCCACAGGAAGTGTCAGCAACTTTCAGAAAATATTTTGCCTTATTTGTGCATGTTTTGAGGCGACACCAACAACTAATTAGTGCAAGATTTAAAATCGGTTTTACATCTTGTTTGGAAGATGAACGCTCAAACATTGATCCTAATGATGAAAACATTGATAAAGACAGGGTTATTTGCCTTTGTAGTGAAACAATATCGAAATTTCTTCTAAGGCCTGGACAATGGATTCGAATTTGTAAATTTGATGATTCTAAATCAACAAATGTATCCACCCGACCAGAATTTACATGTCAAATATTACCAATGACTTTGTCGCAAGTGGAGGTTTCAAACGAAAACTGTGGTTTGGCATCGGTCTGTATGAATCCTGTCACTGAATACAATTTAAGAAGGGCTCTACGAATTCCTCCTTTTATGTCAATCCCAGATTTACAAATCTTACCTATAGTGACTGACCCTGTTTTAACAACGCCAAATAAAAGCTTAGCATTTGCTCCTATTCAAGGGAAATCTGTGAAATTAACACGTCTCAACTCATTGAAGGAAGTAGAGCAACAAGAATGTGATTTACGGATTGAAAACTTGTTTGTAAAATCCTGCAAATATGTTTGTATTGGGGATATAATTTCAATTAAGATTTCAAACACTAATTATTTGGATCTCGTTGTTTCAGAGCTTAATGGAAAGACTGTGAATGATGGTTGTAGGGAATTGTTTAAAATATCTAAACAGTCGACTTCGGTTTTTTTGAATTTGCATGCCATCCATGAACAATTTCATCGGCCTTTAATTCACAAGTTGGTGGCGCCCTGCCTGGAAAATCCTTTTAATACATTGTGCAGCAGAATACGACAAGCTTTAATTAGTAATTATACTAACTGTGAAAACTCAATTATATCCAGTGCGAGGGCGGATTTATGGCCAAATTTTCTCTTGTACGGTCCGGTGGGCTGTGGGAAAACATCGGTGTGTCAAGCTGTTTCCTCGTATTTTGGAATGAATTTTTATCTCGTTAATGCATCAAATTTCATTGGAGATACAAGTGCATACAGTGAGGCAAAATTTCGTGGACTTTTTGATAAGCTCACTACGGCATGTCCAGCGTTAGTATTTGTCAAAAATGTTCATGTAAGACGCAGACGAAGTATTTATTTATATCGTGATTTATATACGTAAAATATTGATTGTAATTGCATTGTTTGCTAGTAAAGTTATATAACCAATTTTCATTTTTCTTATAGCTATTAGGGAAAGACAAGGAAGGTACCGAAGACAAACGGAGCATTATTGCGATCAATGAATTTTTGGCAGATATTTCGACCACTTCAGTTTTGTTAAATAAACAGGATAAACCAATGTCTTCCAAGGCAATTTTTATTGTGGGATCAACAGATTCACCAAATGCTGTTCTGCCCAGGATCAGCCAAAACTTCCCATTTAAGTTCGAAATGCCTCAGACCTGTTCTATTGCTCAAATTGAATCAACATTATTGTGGCAGTTGGAGAAGGCGGATGTTTCTCTTGATGACGAGATTGACATGAAAACTTGGGTGCTTGAAAACTGCGACGGAATGACAAAGTGCTTTGGAGATTTGAAGGCTATGGTAGCCTGCGCAGTTCGGTATTGCCTAATAATGATACCATATAATTTTTATAGTTCGTCCATGAACGAAAATCTATAATTTATTTTTAATTTTGTAGACAAGCCTTCACTAGAAATTCCGATTCTCTAAAATGGAATTCAAGTGATGATAATTTACAAGGACATCTGAAGATAAAACAAGACGACCTTGAAATGGCGTTAAATTCTATAGATGCTGTTCTTCAAAAAGCAGCCAGTACAGTGGAAATTCCTAAAGTTAATTGGGAGGATATTGGAGGTTTGGAAAATGTCAAAAAAGAACTTATCGGATCTGTTAGACTTCCCCTCGAATTTCCACATTTATTTGCTTCTGGAATTAGAAGATCAGGTAAGGCCACTGCATTTTAATCATACCAAGTGCCAATTAAGTGTGTTGGACGACTTCGTTTCAGTATTTTGTATGCCCCATTTTCTTATTTTGAAGGGATCTTACTGTATGGACCACCAGGTGAATTAAAATTAATGCTCACCCTCAAATGGCTATATCTTTTCAGCAACGTCTGTGCTACAATTAGTTTTTATGATTAGGAACTGGTAAAACATTAATTGCGAAGGCAGTTGCGACTGAATTCAAACTAAGCTTTCTCAGCGTTAAAGGACCAGAGTTATTAAATATGTATGTAGGACAAAGTGAGCAGAACGTGAGAGACAGTAAGTTCAAGTATGTTATTGTTTTTTAAAAACCATGTATGTTCAGGTTTTGAATCACCTTGTTATGTAACGTTTGCATTTTAAAATTGATTCTATTTAAAAACTATTATTTCCTGGGTATCCGATTTAATGATGTTTCATCATATTCATAAGGGTTGTTTCTCAAATACTTGCGGAGTTAGATGGAACTCAGGGTACACCAGGGGTATTCATTATAGGCGCAACAAATAGACCAGATCTTATTGATTCGGCATTATTGAGACCAGGAAGGTATATGCTTATATATGAGTTTCACAATTACGTACTTACAATGTATAAAATTGAAAGCATTTAGTGCAATAGTAAATACTTAGTTATATGAAAATAGGTTTGATAAGTTACTGTATGTCGGGATGAATGACGACATTGAATCTAAGATAAGCGTCCTGAAGGCCGTCACAAGAAAGTACGTACAATTTCAGCCATATTATGTCTAGTTAGTATTAGGATTACTGGATGTGTTACTCCATATTTAATTTTTGCAGGTTTCACTTCAATGAAGATGTGGACCTCAATAAAATTGCATCTCTGCTATCTAAGGACATGTCTGGGGCTGATATCTACTCCCTTTGTTCGGATGCGTACATGACCGCCGTAGAACGACACATACATCTTATAAACCAATGCACTAAATGTGGTAAGATTTAAACGATGCTCAACAATAGTGTTAAAACTATTTTTTAAATGTAATACATATATCGAAGATGTAAAATTTACCCAGATGTCGTAGAATTATCTGCAACAGAAGCTACGAATTCCAAGGTCTTCGTAACATTGAGTGATTTTGAAGCAGCGATAACTAGAGCCTCCGCGTCTCTATCCGAAGTCGAACAAGCCAAATATAAGACATTGAAGGAGATGCAAAGGTGAAACAATTTTATGCAGCAGTTGAGGCAAATCTGATCAATACTTACTATCGATTGTGATTCCACTTTAATTACATGTTGAAATACAATAAATAATAAATGAATAAAGAATTTGATGCTTGATTTTTAATAGAAAATGTGATACTTGCGTTTGAATATGAAACGACTGAGCCAATACATTTAAAACTATTGTATAACACGAGAAGGTTAAGTCGTGTATGTGGTTGTTGTTGTTATGTTGTAGTAAATGTGACAATACAAATGTAATTGGATCTAACGTCTAACCCCTGTAAAAGCCATGGATTCAGTTTTTAATTTGAGATAATTTTTCATTGCGATGACTTTTAATTCCTAAAATGACTTGTAAAGGTTTTACTGTAGGTCTGTAAGGGAAGGGGTCTCTAGAACGGTATCTGTGGATAGTGTAATGCAACGGAAGAGACTATTAATTTGGGTGTGAGAGTGAGAGATGATAATCGTTTATGAGTTAAATTAAAAGTCGGTTTAATACTTAACTGATTAATTGTCATTTATCAAGGGTATATTTTTATTTTAATCGAAACTGAAAGCTTCAGATAATTAATTGAGCGACAATTATCTGAATTGATCTTTAAACTCTTGGATAATTAATTGAAAACTAGATTTAAATTAGAGATTACTGCTAATTATTACAATAAGATGAGACGAAGTACTGCAGCATTCGTTTGGTAATAATAATTATTAAATGGAAGTTAACTTAACTAAGGAGGTAACTCTTAGACTTATCTCTCTAGGGTTCATAACCCGGTTGTGAGATACACACATGACAATTGTGTACTCAGATACGCACTGGATCGGATACACTTAAGTCTCAGTTGTGTTTTATTTATAGCACCAGCTATATCTCTACTTTTTAATACGTCTCAAGGACTAACTCTCAGAATTATAAAATAGGAAACACTGTACACTAGGGATTGATGTTATGTTAGCAAATTGACGAGTTTTCAAATATACTTACATCAATCCTATCTGAGAGCGTGAAATCATCTGAACTTAATTTACTTCAGCAGTAGCGGTCGAGTCGAGATGTACGCATATGCCGATAATGTTAATTAATCAGACTCAGACACTTAATTAATATAGCGTAGAATCAACAACTGAGGAAGAAAAGATTTACAGAAGTTTCCTACGTACTACCATGTAGACTTATCGTATGTGGGGACAGTTGTCTTCGAATCAGGAAGTCTCTCAGCATCAGTTCAGGAACCGTAAGAGGACGTCAGTAAATTATATCAGTAAAGGAACGTCAGTATAGGAACAGTATAAAACTATAACTGTAACTGTAAAGGAAGCACAATACTGCTATAAACTTATAACTATACTAGAAGGCCAGCGTTTGCTAAGCAAACGTTAGTTAAAGATAGCTACTTCATGGGATCCGAATTGTTGTTAGAAAAATTAATTTACTGAATCCAAAGGTGTCTCTAGCCATGGATTCAGAGTGAGCCATACAGTTGTAAAACACTG
>JAHZNA010004617.1:0-14802 GCA_027743935.1 Sinodicranocentrus sp. ZH6 | reverse complement strand
CACTATTGTTCTCTTGAAAATGTTCAGAGTGGACTGAACGAAAGCTCGGGATTTTAAATAAAAAAGCAACCTATTATAGCCTAAAATGTCGGATTTTTTTTTGTACTGGAGAATGTGACTCAACACAGGCAAACATGAGATGGGTGTTATTGCTTGACCCTTTGTAGTTAAAGTTCAACTTGAATATGCACAAGTGAGCCCAATTTAAATGTGGACTGGAAAAAAGAGAAAGCACTGTGGGCTTTTAATAATTTTTTCTAGCATGTATATTTGCCGCTCTGCTTCGGGTCTGCAGTTGTTGATGCGTGTAACTGTTCGAAAATCGATTTTAATATGGAAAAGAGATTAATCTCAGCATATTTATGTATTTATGAAAATTTAGTTTACGTATGCATGAAAATAAAATCTGCACCCAGCATGTGGATGGTATATGTTCATCTTATGGTGAAAAGTTCAACTTGAGGTAATGGTAGGTACTCTTTGAACAACAAACTTTTTTCCAGCTCGCTGCTAATGATAGTGGATGGGCAGAGAGAAAAACAAGTTTTTTGCGAATTTACATTACTTATCTATTCATCCCTGTCAGTGTCACGTTTAATGTACAAAAAATGGGCTGCATAAGCAGAAAAAACTTTTTCTTGTTCCTTGTATACATAGGTAATATTCTTTTGTGAGTTAGATGATGATACGTGTAGCAAAGTAAGTAAATGTGCAATGTGTATGTGTTTTCCAAGAATATGTTAGGCTGAAGTGGTAGACTGTAGACTGATTGGTTTGAGATAGACTTGAAAGGAAAATAGTGAAAGGGAATGACAAAAGACATTAGATTACATGTCATTCTTCTTATATGGATTTTCTTCCTAAAGCACTTGATAATGGTGATGTGCTTTTGCATACAAAAACCAAGTGCACGGAGCGTGTCGTTTTTGAGTTTAGAGGTTTGAGTGAGAGATATGTGAAAATAACCCATCCAAACGGGGTTGTAACGAAATATCCCAACTATATATACTGACGAACATAGCTTTTTGTTTAGTAATAACCATCATATTAATACAAACTTTAAATCGAGATAGTTTGATTTTTTTTCAGTAAGTACAAAACTTAAAAGCTGAGAACGTTCTCAGTCGGACAGTCAGACGTACTTTTTTTACGGAAAAGCATGTATAATTTTTAACAATGGAAAATGGAAATTCCTAAAGCTATGTTTGAGTGCTTTGCAAAACCTATGTGCTCTTTCACAATCCAAACTCCGAAAACTCCATTAGCAAGACTAAATGGTGCATTAGGGAATGGAGTAATTATTTTATTTGAATATGCAAATACTGCTTGGTATTCAGTACTCACTCATTTCAGAATAAATTAAGATGTGCGAAATGAAACCTATTAAGAAAAGCTTTGTTTAAACGATACAACGCCTATTAAATAGAAAACATACCCGAAATGTTTACAAATGGAGTGCATTTTAATACGCACGTGTTACTTTTACGCATTGTATAATATACTATTCAAAAGGCACTTTAAGCAGAAATCCCTTTCGCTACTGTTACTGTTTTTAGTACAGGAAAGGAAAATAAATACAAAGTACCATCTCAGTAGAAACACACACGTTGCAAAGCGATTATCTAACTAAACATAGTGTAGAAGTTGAAGCACTGGTCAGACGTAAGTGCATTTACTCGCTTTCATTTAGTCGATCCCAAGGGTGGATGAAATGGAACGTTAAATAAAATATTCACAGGTAAATACCTCTGTTGACTCCCCTCCTTTCCTTTGTAGAGTTGGTTGATGTTTAGTTTAACGAGGAGGACTCGTGCAGGTAAGTAGTATGTTCGCTTACGATTTGATACGTGTCATCATCAACATCAGCCCAATAGTAGCAAAACATGCTAAAAAAGCACACACCACAATGCTATCGCTAGAGAAGTTGGTATAATTTCTTTGAGAAACATGGGAGAAGATATTGTTTTTGCCACAAGTTAAATTGTTAAATGCTAAGTTTTTTATGACTGTCGCAGGTATGGAGGGATTTACTTACAAGATTATTTTAGGTACAAAATCTAACGAAGACTAACGTGTACAATTTAATTGTCTAAGTAAGGTTTTCCTCTGTTTTAAGTACATTGTTAAATTGTCCACTTTCATTTCCGTCCATGTACCTTTTAACCTTTTATGATGGGTTCGTGTCCATCCACCGAAATCCAGTAGAAACAGCGGATATATATACATATATGATTTTCTTTACTAGCACTAACGGGTTCTTATCTTATATATGAAATTATATTCGTGCAACAGACTACGGATCCTAGCGATTTGATACTTGTTGTTTTGCGCCACACACATTGGAAATCTACAGGACGTAAATTGAGTTGTTCAATGTTTTATGAGGAAATGGAGTTATATTGTAGAAAAAGTTGCAATTTACTCGATGGTTTACAGCGTTTCTTATAATCCCTCTGGTCAGGGGGTGTAGTAATGTAGTATAGTAGTCTACTTGGTTCATATTGTGAATGTGAGTGATCAGGCCGCAACTGGATAGGTTTTTATTGTTGTAAACTAAAAACGTATATTATAGCATGTACATGTGTTTTCTTCGATAATTGTGTCTGCATCCAAAGAAAAATATGTAGGAAATTACTCGCAGCAGGCATTGCACAATCAGCAGACACGTCAGAAAGATCATGAGAAAAGGGGCAGAATGCAATTTTTATATTACGCCAACATTTATTTGACCAAAAGAAAGTTAGTATGTCTTGTTGAGCTAGCTAGGATTACTTTCTTACGCTATGGGATAAGGCAATGCTACATAAATGCGATTTCTGTCTATTATATGTCAGTTAGCTAACGGTGGAAATAAAAATGGTAGTGGAAGTTACACTCGTTATTCAGGCTCTAGAAGTCAAGACTCCCTGTGGGGGTTATGGACGATTATTGTAAGAAACTGTGGGAGATTAAATGCTATATACTTTTGTTGCTAATTTTCATCCACAAACTTTGTATAAAATACACAGCTTGTAATAGCGTCATACTACTATTTTCGTTTGTGTCTAAAGAGCAGACCACCGGACGACTATAGGCTTGCCCAAAGTTGGAATTGGAGAGGCGTCTGTTTTCAATATACTATTTTTGATTAAGTTTTTATATACAGCGGTTTGTTGGACCTCGAGCATGTTATATATATACAGCTAAATGCAAACACTTTATCAACTAGACAATCAATAAGCTGGTCGACGATGAAATGAAAATTCGAAGCAGAGGAAAGGCTATAATTATAAAGATAATTCAACTCACTTTCACTTGATTATTTTCTCGACCAATGAAAAAGACTAGTACTTACTTGGCATGCATGCTGCTCACAGTATGGGGCACAACACAAGGCTCAATACTCTTGTGTGAAGACAAATTCAACGTGAAGGAGTACCTTCCGTCGTTGAAACGACATATTAGATTACATCTATTGTGAGCACAAGCAAAGGATATCGTGATACTTGTTCAAAGTTAGTTATTATACAGTTGGGGATGTGATGCAATAAAAAAATTATTACGTCAACATCTACCTACTTTGCTCGTTTGAACAGTTGTTATCATTCATGCCCAACTTTCACCAACTCAGACCAATTTTCAATAAAGAGGAAATATTGAAGTTGTCGATGTCCATGCATAAAAACATTGTCGCTAGAAGTTTCCATTAATAGTAGTATAATAAAGTTGAACGAATATGCGCATTCTATTTAGTGATATGATAACGGCCTAGAGCACTGATCTGCATCGCCAAGTCACTGCTAAACAATCAATGCTCTAACTAAACTTTATTGATAAAAGTATAAACCCAGTCGTCGTAAAAGGATGTCGTCTAAGTAAGTGGAGTAAAGCATGAATACGTCTCTCTTTGGCTTAATGAATCGTCCAATAACTATTTTGTGTGTAGAATCTCGGTCTAAAAAATGTAACAGTAAACTTGGGGCACCTCCATGATATTCGTCCTTTAAATTCTCATTCAGTGCCTTGTATTGTGTTTACAATTTAAAGTTAGTTATTTCAAACTTCATGAATGCATGTTAATGTGGGAGTAAACTTCAAGTTCTCTAGCTTTACAGTCTCGTATGATGGATTTAAAAGATCAGTAATGGAAAGTCCGTGGTTCAAGTACTATGTGAAAGGTTTAAGCATATGCACACAATGACACAATCTGTTGACGCTGGCTTTTTCCATTTCTCCCGACAAAATAGCATTTGTGTGTAATAATGATTACATAGCTTTACATTGACAGTGCATACACTAACCACGATATACGCGATAAATGGCTGAGAAATAGAAAACGGCGATGTAGACTTTCTCTTCAACTTCACTTTTGTGAGGATATGCGTGCGGTGAAGAGAATAGTTGTGCAAATGACACTTGTGACATGTGCTAGTGTGGTCGCAGAAGAGGTTGACGTTGAACAGTGATGCATGCATTTTAGTGATTACATAGGAACAAGCAAACTTGATATGAAAGAGTTTGCTCCAACGAACCTCACAACGCAAAAGCCAAAGGTTAATTATTTGTTCGCTGTCGTTCTGCTTAAAGCATAACAATTCCACAAGAGTCTGTAAAGTTTACAGTGTGGTCATGTGATGAAGCAGTAAAAATTCAATTATTGTCTGGTATTATTAGTTTAGATTCTTCTCTAACTAACTTTTCAAGCACAAAATAGTTCAATTTATAAATTAAAGTACAGTTTCACTGGATTTACAAGATTTATGTAGTTCGGGTTCCATACCTAAAGAAATTTTCCTATGAAAAATTCAAGTTGCATGTCTAAGGTTCTCTATTTTGCTTCAAAAAGGGTATGCAAATGTTATACAGGGTGAATTAGTCACCAACAAAAGCTTTGCACTGGATATGAAACTAATTTAAAAGATGTTTACGAATTCGACGTATCTCTTTGTGCTCATTTAAGTTTACACATTAATTTAATCAAATACTACAACGGTCATGAAGTCCTCATTCAAAATAAACCACAGGTCAACCTTCCAAATTGGGAAACAGAAAATAGATTTTTAACAAAAGCTTATCAAAACGACGATGAGATTCTAAAGGAAGTCGCAGATGAAGCAATAGTTTAACTCACTCACAGCATACGTCAGTAACATACGTACATAAATAAAACCTATATGATAAATTATGATTTGTGAACACAAGTAGTGAACTTCTCATCTAATTATTTTCTGAAAGCTTTATTATTAGACTCTTTCGATTCCATTTTGCTAGCATGTTTCTGTCTGTAAATACACACATCGCACACTACCTTGATTTACATACATCCTGTTCATAAACGCTCTCTTCCATTTCCCATTCATTTTAAGAATCTGACAAAGGCGAACGTCAAAGTACTCTTATCATTCCATTCATTTATGCCTATCGTCTCATTCTTTCTCCTCTCATCATCATCTGGAATTTAATTATTGTTCTCGTCTCCCAGATTTGTGAACACGTACATCTACCCAGGCAAATTTTCTCAGAAGCTTCTACATTCACAACTGAACTTCACCTATAACATCTGTTCTTCCATTTTCATTTTGTCCATTCACTCGTCCCCGACATTCTTGTGCATGACAGGTACACTCTGGGTACACAGAACATCTCTTAGTGTTTTCCTTGTCCAACAAAACTTTTACATATCCCCCATCCATCCTATAAACTATTTTACCTTACGTGGAGTTTCTCCACTTCACTCAGTCCAAAGATAAGACTGTAGACAGAAACATATATTCCATTTCCTTTCCCCTCCTTCCCACGAAGAGCATCATAAACTACAAGTATTCATAGCATAGCATTCCTTTGATTATTCTCTTTTGAATAATTCACATCATGAATTTTCTTATGCATCACTACAGCACGATCTATTATCATGCCAAGCATTTTCTATCTCGTTGCCTCTTCATCATGTCGTAAAGTGGGAGACTTTTATTCCTAGAAAATTGCCAATTGCCCTTCATCACTTCCTATGTACTTATATTCCAACAAGCATGCATGCAGTCCATCGTTCGTTGCCCTCTCCCAAACTAGCACAAAATAATAGGCTTCCTGTAGTTTCCCTCTTACTTTCTTTTTTACCATCCTATCATCCATAAGACAACAGCGTTCTGTAATCATTATTGCGCAAATGTATCCATTCACCCTATCCATACTCCACTCCATACCTACGTGCATGAATATATTTTGCTCCATTCAAGTAACAACTCCGTTTCCCCTGTCTGTATTTTCGTCATATTCCCAAGTTCCCTGCTGTAAAACTAGAAAGCAATATGAAGCAAGAGTACGGGGATACCGTATTTAGGATGGACGGTGTGTATTGTGTTCCATTTGTGAATTTGAGACAGGTAAGAACAATCGAGACGCGGCGACTCATCTTTTATTGCAGCCGACGAGGAAAAACTATATTCTTCTTATATCATCTCTTTCTCCTAAACTTCTAGCACTACAAGCTTATAAATCCCACTTGAAATTGCTCATCATTCAGTTTATTATATGAGTTTTTTACTGTTTGCAAGCAAAAAAAAGAGCTCTTGTCCAGGCACTACAGTTGCTGACTGGTCCTTGGAGACTTTTTTAAGTAAAATCTTGTTTGCCAAGCTACCTAATTTCCTCTTATCGGGATACCACGAAACTAACCAAAAACCTAATGTCTATATATAGTTGTGTACGTAGGAGGAGAATGTATCGAGTCTACACACACGTACATAGTTGTGTTGTCGAGTAACATAAGCTCTCTGCTCCTGCTCGCAGTCACAGTTGAACAACTTTCCTGGAAAAAACCACGTTTTCTGCCATAAAACATAAAATTGCTTTAACTTCACTTTCCCTCTGAGCAGTTTCTCGTTGAATTGAGGTTGTAAATTGCTATAATTCACCTATACTCTGACTGAGTGCACCTGCTTCTGTAATAGAACAGCATATGGTGTACCAGTGGTGGTGGTGTGAACAGCACATATGAACAAACTGTAATAAGACAACTAATGTAATATGTTAGGGACATTTTTTCCACAGATTGTGAGTAGGTTTACGATGGAACGTAAAGGGCACATGTGGAGTACGGTAAAAAAAAGTATCCAAACCAATCTTACTTATCTGTCATTTAAATACCTACTTTGTGCACAGGAAAAGAAACCAAGACACTAAAGCTATCCTTTTTGTTGACAGGTATGAGCATTTCAGTTCAGGTAACACAGCCGATGAGCAACCTATTACAATTTTCCTCAAGACAATCTCGTACCTCTTAGAAAATATAATCGCACATGTGGCATATGGAGAAAGTCGGTGAGATGCAAGACATACATAAGTATCCAAAGAGTCTTATGGTTAATAGAATGTTTCCCTTATTTTGGATTCCAGTCACATTATAGTCCATTTAAGGTTATGATTCAAAAGAATTGCCTCTAATATACTGTAATAAGAGCACGTAAAGCCTGCTAAACACTCTTTCACCATGCGGAAACAGGACACTTCATCTCAACCTCTCTGCGCATTACTCCAACAAAGGTATTGATTGCAAAAATCCCAAGAATGGAAAGTGGCTCATGGCTCATGTATGAAAAACTAGAATCATACTTTCATTGAGTTTGACAATTTGTGTACCTATCATATCTCTTCTACTTCTACTGCGACTTCTCCCGGCACCGCTTTGAAAAATCCAAACATCCCCACGCACTGCACACTACACACATATATATACTGTGTGGATATACACAGGACCACAATTGAGTTTTCTCTCATGAAACTGCATTCAATTGTATGATGTCGTGTCATATCAACTCACCTCCGCCCAAAACTCTACTAACCAAATACACGCATCATTATCGGGTTGGGGATCTAATGTTAAGATTTTAGATAAAGTTTGCTTCATCTCCTCTAAACTTTTTTTAGTGGAAAGTTTGTGGTGTAAGTAGTTTTTCACTTGGACAAATTCTCCTTTCTCAAGCTTTCTTCTTGATACTTTCCATCCAGCTATCGATTATATTTCCGGATCAGTCGCGTAGACTATGAGTTTAATACTCTATAGTTAAACTGTTGTCAGTCGTCTCCCTGCCATTCGATTTCTACCAATAAAATCCGCTTCACTTGTCATCTATTCATTGGTAAAGCTGGAAGTATCCAATAAATGAAGGTATATTGAAAGGAAATAGGATGAGAACATTGCTGACAAGTGTTTATACAAGCTGACGTGGTAAAAAGCCGTTACCTTCAACCTTCAACACCTCCAGCCCCTTCTTTGCACAAATGGGTAGCTTTAAAGGGTATTATATGAGAAAAATGCTTTTTCTCTCTTTCCGAGTAATATTTCTCGGCTTGATGTACAATAAGTAGATTTTACGTAGAGGGAAGATGGTGGAATGTGACTGCAAAATATTCCGAGCTAGAGAGAAGATGACAGTGAGTGAGCTGCACAACCACGGCAGTAATTTTCCTCGAGCAAAAACATTACTTTACTCGTACGTGTATATGGGGATGTTGTCTACTCATCGCATTGTAGACTCGTAAACATGAGGATAGGAAACTATGATGAGACTACAAACATGATTTCGCCCTTTAAAAACTTTTTCCCCGACTGTATGTTAAACCAGAGGAGTGGGAGTGTACCTATATAAAATATATGGAATGTAATGTAGGTTACATAATAATGGCTTACACACTTTACTCGTGTTCCCTAAAGTCTGTCGATGGCTCATGAATCCTTGTCAGATATAGAAAATAATAATAAAAGGATTTTGTTCGCTTTTCTTCATCTTCCTCAACCAGTCAGTCATAGAGTGATCCACAGCTTAGCTCTTTCTCGCCTGTGATGGACAGCTTTCAAGTGAATATGCATAAAGCTTGTGGATGCTAGAATTGGAAACAACTGACATAACACAGTTGCGTTTGCGTTTTCAAAGAGACAAGCTAAAAATCTGCTCAAGGGGAGTTAGCTCTGTGGCATTCTGGAACGTACCAGTTGTTACCATAAAGCCACAAACTACTTGCCATTCACTTGTACTATCAATCCCTAAAATATACTTGCTTCGATCCTTTCCTCAATGTGTAACAAAAGAGAAGAAGGGAGAGAGCTAGTATTACAACACCAAATACGAGAATGCCATAAACCAGTGGGAAAAAAATCTTTGAAAATGGGTTTGACCTGGAGAAGGCACAATTTCCATCAGGTTCTAGTGGATACAATGCATTGTGTAGGAAGTTTAAGTGAGATCCTTGAATAGAATAAAAATGTGTGTTGTGTACTGGTAGGAAAAACTGCTTTCAACATCCTCCCGAAACACATTCCCAGAGTAAATAAGCAGGCTCAGGGTTTTCACTTGGGAAATGTGTTTTTTTCTTTGGAGTGACTTCCATCGAAGGAATATTAAACACGGATTTTTGCATGGTTCTCATTACTCTTACATCATATTTCGTCTTGCCAGGGGTATGAATGAAGTGATTCTTTTGCTGGAAGCATATTACGAAGCTACCAATGAATGAAATATACATGCATACGCACACCGCTTTCAACCAGCTTCCCTGCTGATGGATAAACTCGGCATTTTCCAAAAATATCATCAAAAGTAAAATAAAGAGAGGACGAGAGGAGGAGGTTGGCTTAAGGGAAAGTGGAAAAGTTATCTTCAACAGGCTTAGCTTCCCTTTTCCAGTTAACTTTCTTTTCTCAAAGATGAAATCCCAACATGAGATTTTCCTCAAGACATCCTCCTTATATTACAAATGTACATACACTCATACACATACATCAACGTTGTCGTTTTCATCATGTTTCTTTTCAACTTTCTCATTCTCGCGTATCTCGTGAGCTACAAATGAAAGAAACGGTGCATCTGTACATCTGCACAGGTACAAAAAGGTATAGAGACGTACGGTCTACGAAAAAACTTCCAAATTTTAGCAAAAGTAACATGAACAATTTCCCTGTCTAACTCAGACTTTTCAATTCTACTTTAAAATCTTCCTGGAACGAAATATTACTCCATTTAAGGGGAAAATATTTATACTGAGTACTGAATACAGCTCGCGCAAGACTGTCTAAGACTCTGCGAAACCAAAGTTTTTTTTGTGTATTTTACTCAAAAAGATATTTAAAATTGGGACTGTTTTATTATTTTAGAGATAAAGCAAGGTTGCCTTTCTAACCGTGGTTTTCTCTCGTAAGCATTCATTTATCAGTATCACTGGCTTGAAAAATAGGTACGAAAGGAAACACAGTGGTAAAAGTTTTTTCCCATTTCATTAGCTCAACTGCACGATGCGGTGCTGTAAAAATGTTCTATTATAAATTACCCTTACACACAACCTTATTTGTTCGAGTAGAATGAGAGGAAAAAAGGAAAGAATTCTCACAGGAGAAATGATGCCGCTACTACCACAAGTTTTTCCTTTTCGTTTCATTGTTTCATCATCCACCCGGAGAATGTTATTACCTGATTAATATTACGTGAGCGGAATGCATACACGGCAAAGCTGAAGACAGACAAGGACACGAGAAGAAAAGGGAGTCAAAGTATGAAAAAGCCAGCCAGGTATTATTATTTAAGTCTTTGGGATATTACTTAAGGTAACTGCTTAAAACATTTAAGCTGCCCCCACGCCACATCTTTTCTTTTTGTTTGAGCCAAACTCCTTTCTTTCAACATTGTGATAAGTACAAGAAGCATTCCCGAACCAGAAATAGAGATGGTGGTGCACACAATGTACACCGACGTTAATATTACTTCGCTCCAGATCAAAAAAGCTTTATTCTGCTACATATTTATGCTATATTATACTTGGTCATTATGTTGAGTAAAAGTTTGAGCCTAAGGTAAGGTTCTTCTTCCTTTCATCGAACTCGAGTCCTACTTTTTGTGAGAAAGAGTGTGGAATGAATTGCGAGGCTAAATTTAATCGTGCTTTTTGCCAAAAAAAGTAAGGGACTTGCTTTTACTTACCGTAGGCAATTTCGCTACTTTCAAAGCATTCCTGTTTCATCATCACTGTGAATGCCTACTTTTCCACTGTTTCCTGTTTCTCGCAGTCCTTTCAAGTTCTCTATTCGTAGAAAGAAACGGGAGGATATGTGTAAGTATATAGGAAAAGAAATTCTTCAATATAATCCTTACCAACTGGTCGTATGTCGTATCGTGATGGAGAATCGATACGTCCAGAACATGAGAGTTGATGGGAATGTGTGAGTATTCTCAAGAATTCATTAGTGACGTGCGGAAAAGTAATACAGAAACGTTGTTCCGCTCTCAGGTCACTTCAAATGGTTAATTGATAAAAATGTGTGACTTTCCTTTGATTCGTTAACCTTTACGAGGGACAAATAAATGTTGATGTGTTTTGTAACAAATGGGCTTTCCCATTCCATACTAGTGTATCAGGGTATGGTGTAGTGTAATGAGTTGCGGCTGCGAGGTGACATTAGTAAAATGTGCAGGGTAACGTAAATATCAATCGGAATTCGCCGCTCGTTTGTACCTCAAGTATTGTAACGGAAAGGGTGGACGAAACCCCGCCTGATGCATATTAGTGTAACGTATGTGATTTTTTGTTGTTGTTTCAAGTTTGAAAGAGAATTGGTTGTTTGGATTTTTCCTTTATATTCACAATGGAAATCCGATGCAATTTCCGAATACAATTTTGGCATAATCCACACAGGTGCTCAAACACTCAGTTTGGTTCAAAGGGATGTTTGGGTGTAAAAGAAAGGTATTGATTTTTTTCTGCTCCTTCTGTTCTGTGATCATGTAATAAGAAGAGTAATTTTGTTGGAAAGGGGAGAATACCCTACTGGCACTTGCTCCTTTTTTGCAATATTTATTGAAGCGTTATATTACAAGTATTCAGAGAGGATGAAAATAAGGAAAGGTGGGGTAGGAGCCACAAAAGGACTTTTCTTGGGATGCATGAGGAAGTCAGGTAGGACTTTTGTACGATGGAATTTAGCACGACATGGCAAGCTATAACAATAACGACAACAATTTAAAGGATATCAAGCTAGATTTAAAACTTTTTCTCTTTTCCTTCCCTTCTTCATCTTCGTCGGGAGCATCACCATCATACATAGCTAGTGCATTACAGCTTTCATTTGTAACTCTCTTTCTCGCAGAGGTAGATTTACTCTGTGGATTATATGTTTTCTGTCTCATTCCTTCTCATTCTCTTAACAAAAATTTTCATCCAGGTGGAATGGAAAAGTGGGATGGAAGAATGTGTGGAAAATGTCTGCTTGTTTGGATCGCAAGGTCTCCTTTTGTGTGACAACATTGTATAATACATGTACCAGCTACGTTTCTGGAAGATTTCTTTGTTTTTCCTTTTTACTAAAAGGGATGCCAACCGTGACTGATAAGATACTGTGCTGATTTAAGTCGTTTATTTTATTCGTAATAGAGCGTAGGATGGCGACTTTCTCTGATTCAGTTATTATTATTTTGAAAGACGGGTATACACAATACATCTTATAGAATGTCACTGTAGCATCTATTTGTATGTCCATGAAAAAAATTAGTACAATAAAGAGTTATAGCGGAAATTGAATCGTCAGCACAATTAAATGAACCAAAAAAGCTATCAATACAGGATGTGCCTTGTGAAATTTTAGTTTTCAAAATTTAGACTGTGGCACTGTTCTTTATAAATATATTTGCAGTAGTGTGACACAGACAAATCTCAAAAAGGTACTCAACGAAGACACACGCTAGCATGTTATACTATCTACATGTTCGGCATGCTCTCTGATAGATTTGAACATGGATTAAACCGTGGTGGAAACCGTTTTTCAAAATGGGCATTGGTTTAATTGTAAATTAGTTGTTTTTTACCATGGGGTGGGAGGAGACTGGCATTTTATAAATCATTAGTCCTGAAAAATTATTCAGATTTGCGACTTAAATCATGCAACTAGTAATTTAGAAATTAGTTTTGTACAGGGAGCTTTACAGCATACAAAGCAAAATAAAGGTTCGAAAACATTTATTGAAGTAGTGAGACGATGCTCATGGTTTACATTTAAAAAATAAAAATGGTTTATTCTCGAGCTTTCGATAGATTGCCTATACTCTTCCGGAGCTATGAGTACCGAAAGAAACAAAATAAATGAGTAATAAAACCAACACGGTTTAAAATTATGACAAATAAAAAATTGCAAATAAATCTGAATAATTTTGTGAAGACTATTCATTTACACAATGATTTTTTTAAACATATAAATTTACAGTCTACGAATAGGGTCTCGCCATGGTAACAAAACTAATTAATTTTTTAATAACAACTAAACCAATGCTCATTTTGAAAAACGGTTATTACCACTGTTTAATGTTCAAATCTATCCAAAAACATTACCTTTACTTGTTGCTTGGGTGGTAGTGCTTAAACGTCAGTCTCAGAACAATATTTATAACTTTCGCTACTGTTACTGTTAAAACACCAACTTTACATCAATCGATTAAGAAAAAGTCGGGCGTCTGACCAATTAAGTGATCAGTGAATATTTGGCAATTGTTTTAAAGTTAATAGTAGTTTCTAATTGTGTCGTGTCGACTCTAATTTCTACCTTGTACCCTCCCTTATTTACATATCTCTCCAAATTATTCAAATAAGCCAAGACTTTCCACTTGTAATATAGAACCTAAAACTGCTCCACCTGATTAACAAAAAACTATAGATCTTATGGGTTTTTAGGATAGAAAATTTGACAGCCTAGGAGCTGACATAAAGGGATTGGCAACCAAGGTAGATAAACACAGTGGAACATTTACTTGACAGCGATAAACAGCACACAACACACATTCAAGATTTACAGACATTAGTAATAGGTATTAAGCAACAACAAGTCAGCCACACCGAACAGTTAGAACTTACAAAGCGATACACTAGCATAACTGTGTTCGGTATTCCAGAAACTGACAATGCCATATCTCTACTGTCGGAGTTATTAGAAGTTGTGCTACCTAATAATGAAATGAAAGTGCGTGAACTCCGTATTGGCCCTGGACCAGCAAACGAAGGAAAAATCAGACGTGTAAACCTCAATAGCAACAACGATGTGCATAAGACTCTGGCAAACAACCACAAGCTGAAGGCAATACCCAAGTTTGAGAACATCTACATTAAAAAATATAAAGCCAAACAACAACAGCGAGAGCGAAAACTAAAGAATGAACAAAAGAAGGAATTGCAGTCATCCTCAACCTCCATATCTGCTAAACCAGCTACCTCTGCGAAAAGCAGCTCTTTCAGACAACCTACACAACTCCGTGTTCCCGTAAAAAGAGGCTCGGGACATCTTCATGTAAATGAAGATAGTAGCGAAGATGATGATGAAGAGCCAAATGCAAAGCAGTCCAGAGCCGATAGACGATAAATAATTCGCAGGTTTTACTCATTTTAAAATGGAAGATAAACTTTTAACTTAAACCTGTCTGAAATGCTCAGTATTTATAAACTTTTAAACTGTCATAAACTTACAAAATTCTTATAATTTTATCTCAAAGATTGTACGAAATTATCGAAACTGAACATTACTTTTAAAAGTCAAGCCATAAATAAATATAAATAAATAAATTTGTATCGATCGATTCCGAGTCGAACATGTAGATAGTTTTACTTGTAAGTGTCCTAAATAGGTTCATGTAACTCTGTATTAATGCTACTTGACACTAAAATTCTTCATAGTTACCTACTTTTAGTTATTTGAAGAATTGAACACGGTTACAGCGGATGATAACATTTTGAATATAAATGTCAAGCTTTCGAAGGTTTAATCTTCCTTCATCATCAGGACAAGAAAATAGTTAT
>JAHZNA010004616.1:0-40783 GCA_027743935.1 Sinodicranocentrus sp. ZH6 | reverse complement strand
TGCACTTATCAACACAAGCGGAGAGTACAACTGATGAAATGCAATCAGCTTTTACACAAATCCCGTTAAAATTTCTTCTCTAATAATAATATTATTTATAGATAGGATATATGTGATTTAATAGAATTTCTCTGTATTTCCTCCCTTATTTTTTTTCATACTTTGGAAAAAAATACTCATCTGTATTTGTTTTTTTGGCTTTTGATTCCCCACATATGTCAGTGGAGGCATAGCGCTCCTTGTTCCTTTTTTTTACTGGTTGCGCTACACGGTTGGGAAAAAAAGTATCGGTGCTAATTCCTGTTTGTAATCGTGTTACTATCAGCAATAAAATATACGGGCTTGATGACACGAAGATATAAAAGCCGGGTATACACCTTTTTCCTTCTCTGTCTGATGTATAACTTGTGTTCATTCATATGAAGGGCATGGCATTACATGACACGTACAGGCCATTACTGCTTCACTCACTGAATAAGTGAGTGAGTTAGTGAGTGAGATTTTGGCAAAAGAGACGGAAATAAAATGTAGAGGCGGACCGATTAACTCAAGTGTGCAGTGGCAGTAAATGCTCTCTTTTTTCAATATTATACATCTTTTTTTATTCTTCCTCTCTAGCCGTCTTTTTCCCTTGTATATATTCCTCCTCTATCTCTAGAGGAGTTTCTCTTCAGCTGTTTCTCGTGTCATGGAGCAGCCCTCTCTTTCACAGCTACTCAGTCATTGAGTACATTTTTTTTCTACTTTGGAGGAAAAAAAGGTTTCTTTTTTACAAAACCAGTAGAGTGATAATGACCGCCTTCCCTCTTTATTTTGAATCTCATTAGGAAGCACACACATATATGAGGAAGAAGATTGCCTTGCGTATTTTGCAAATTCACTCTTAATCGTTTCCAGTACTTTGGCAAAAAGTGAGAGAGATTATACAATAGAAAAAGAGGAGAAAAATAAATTAGGAATTACAACTAGAAAAAGTAAATGGATGAGGAAAACAAATGAATCTTTTTTTCAAGTTAGAATCAAGAATCAAGACTGATGAGTGGTGTGGATAGTAGAGATGTTTATTGTAGTGAGGTCGTTTGCAAGCTGTCAATTTAGCTTGACGCTTCGTGCATGTACTATCGTCGTCATGATGATCATGACTAAGGAAACAACAGGAATAGGAACGACATCATCGCCATCAAACCGTTCATTGGGTTGAGACTCACTCACAGTCAATCAAGAACACCAAAAGAGATTTTTTTTCCATTGCAACAGAGGAAATGCATGCAAGCATGAAAACACTTGACGAATGCATACACAAAACCAACAACCTCCTCCTGTATCTATGCATAACATGAAAGTTGGAAAAATCAAGTTTTATTTATTTATTTTTTTCTTTCACTCAAAAAATTACACAGTGAAGAAAAAGGGTAAGCAAGCTACTTTTTTTGGATTAACATATTTATTCGTCCGTCTCCGGCTATTGAGTTTGAGGATGATGCGAAAAGGATTTTTTTGCATGGTTAGGATGGGATAAAGTGTAGAAGAGATGGTTTGATGGAGGAGACCCAAGAGAGAAAAAGATACACAGGTTGTGATCATGATCATGACATAAGCATGCATTTCTCCGTCGAAAATCGACTTTTATTGCTATCACTTAATAGAAAACTTTATGGCACATGGGAAAAGAGCGGTGGTTGAGCGACAACAGAAAAGAACAGATTGAATTTGATGTGAGCCCACATTTCAGATAATGTATGAGTGTGGGCTCACTGGTGTAACAAATAGTAGCAACTTTTCAAAACGAAACTCTCCCATCCAACCAATGCCAAGATTGAAATAACAAAAAATATATGTATGTAATCTCGTGGAAAACGATTATCACAACAAGACCTATTGGTTTAGATGTATGCATATTTTTTGCAACACAAAACCAAACATCGTAATGCGTTTAAATATTTAATAATAATGATAATTGGGGTGAGCAAAATTAATTTATTGTATAAATATATACATCATAAATACGAGTTTTTACAAATTTTCATACATTTATAGGACTTGGTTTATTTGCAAAATCCATTTTTGCAAATTTATTTTTTAAAAATATTCTGTTTTCTTACGGGAAGACATAAAAACACGGTAAATAACTCACGGCATCATTATCACCAAAGCCATTTAAATTTGAAGAACAAGCAAAAGATTGCAATCTTCCTGTTAAGCAATATAAAATGGTATGTACACCTTTACCAAAATGTTTTACAGGTAGGTAGCTCAAGCTAAACTGTACAAATGACTTCGTTTTGTTTCACTGGTGTTTTATTGTTTCAAGATTAATAGATTACTTAGAAAAAACTATATGAGCATTAAAAATCCTCTCTTCAAAAACGAAAATTTTCCACAGGCTAACCCCTACAATTTTTTTTCAAGGAGGATTTCTCAAATGAAAATTGAATTGGCTCGTGTCCCTCTTGTAGAATCATCGCTCATTCTGATTTTTTTCACTAATAAAAGCTATAAGCTATATACCCTTTTATATCCATTGGTGTATTACCTTGTAATAATAAAAACGAAGCCAAAAGAGAAAAAAACTTAATCGTCATTTTTCCTCCTCACTTGGTAAAAATATGGAAGGAGTTTAACATTATTATTATTAGTAAGAGCATTTAACTGTTAATATTGTTTCAAATGATAGCTATTTGCGATAAATAGAATTCTTATAGAGCTATACAGAACAAGAAAATCTTGAAGATATATAGTTCCGATATATCTCATATCATTTGATTCCTTTTTACAATCTAAGACACACGAGGCAATAAAACATTAAATCGTTTATGTTTTAAATGGCTGACTAACAGGATAAAAAAATGTGAATAAAGCATGTAATGCATCGAATCAAGTGCATCAATGCTCTAATTCAGGGCTGGATTTTAAACGTACATTTTTTGCACAATCCTTAGCCTACACTCATCCGATATGAATGTTCAGTTATGAATCTTACGAGAGGTGATAATATGGCAAAACAGGGTGATTTTTTTATTCTTTTGAATATAATCTACCCTCTTCCCTCACTTCCATATAGGCTTGGGTGAGGGAATATATCTACATTTATATTTCTCTTCCTTTTTATTTACCTGTCGCTCACCCGTGGCAATCTCCATAAAACGTTCGAGTTGAGTTGAGATTGCACATTTTGAAAGCTGCGTAGCCCATATTGACTGTAATATTCATCCTTTTTGTTTTCGTTCTCATTTTAATTTTGCTTCTATGCTGCTGTGTGTACAGCATTCGATTCTTTTAGCTCTCTTGTTAAACGCAGCTAGGTATTGGTTGCTTGCTCGAGAGTGGAAGAATGAATAGGTGAAGGGATGCATTAAACTAAATTTTTATTTGAATCCGTCGTTTTGCCAAAGTTTCAAGTACGCTCAAATACCATACCACCATGTCCTAATTAATTATCATTGTTACAATAGCCATGTTATCACGCCACATGTGTGCACTTTGACTCATTCACTTGATATGTTTTTCTTTCCTGTGGCTCGCACATGGGTTCACATCAGAGAGAGAGAATACATTTTCAATTTTGAAATTTGTAGAATTGCCAATACCTCTAGAATGAGTCAGCACTGTAGCAAATCTCAGATTGTTTTTTTATACTATTGGGCAATTATCGAGTAGAGTATAGTTTTTTTTTCTCTTTCAAATATGAACTTTATTTTAAAAGATTTTGTTTTTGATATATATATATATATATGTATATATATGTATACCTATATATTAGTGCCCAAATAGTAATATATATTTTTCCCTCCTTTGCACTTCATAACAGTTTAGGTTTACAATTTCCAGTGATATTTTGGCAAGATAAGGAGAAATAAAAATGAAACATTTGTAAGACGAACCATGTGTAAAATCGTGTATGGGATTTAGGTATGATTAATTGAAATCTTTGTAATTTTTTTTATTTACAAGAGTTCAACTAAATCGCTGGTCATTTAATGGTATTTTTTTGGATGCTGAGCAAATTCCCATAAGAATAGAATAAAAAGCGTCAGACGTTTTATCAAGTGTAATCCCAGTTCGTAAGCATAGGTACACATATATATTTATTCCATTGTGAGTAGCTGAAAGCTGAAAAGTGAAGGCTAGAATTGATGAGTTGATGGTGAAGACCGGAAACTCTGAATCATTGTCCTCCCAGGGAGCAGTGCATACTTAGTCATTTGTATTATAGCCACATCATCAGCATCATCATTCCCAATCCAATAGGGATGAAGTGAACAGAAAGGGGAAAAACGGAGTAATATGCATTTATCGTGTTTGAGAGAACGGGCACACCACAAAAACCTGGCATCACATCACCATCTGTCAAATGGAGTGAATGGCTTCAAGTCAATCTTTGAAATTGGGCCTTGCTTTTGCTCACTCCATAATACATACCACCACAGTCAAAAAGTAATCGTCCACCACTCACTCTCAATTCGATGTGATCTTATGTGTTTCTCCCTGTGTGGAACTTGTTGCGTATAATGGTAGCAGTGGAGCATGCTGTTACTTTTGATATTTTCCCTTTGATGACGATGCAAACTGCGGGAGATTGAAGGAAAAAGGGAGTTTATGCCGATTGCGATTAGTTGGCTCCTTCTTTAATTGCTACAACAATTTATTTATCAAAAGAAAAGAAGAAAAAAAATACATTCTTTACATCCTTCATGTGAAGAGGTGTGCACACACCTTTATGTACTCTTGTCAATATCCGGTTTCCACACTTCACATGTATCCCTATATAAATGATAGATCCAATAAGCTTTAAACTTTTCAATCTCATTCAACATTCGAGACACTAGCTGTGTAAGAGAATGTAGCAATTTTTTCTCTCTTTCCGCCTTGGCTTTCGTCTCAGGTAAAAATTGATTAGTCAGATTTGCTCACGGCTAATCATCCCCTAATTACAAGACATCGAACGTAATCATCGTAGCTTTGAAAATGTGATTTAAATGTCGTCCCACAAACCTCATCCTTTCTCTTTGGCCAGTGGCCATATACTTTGCAGTAGTCACACTGCTTCAAAAAATACACAAGGATTAACCAAATATTTTCCCATGTATTGGTCCACAAGTACAATTTTGTTTTTATTCTACAACTATGCGACATTCCGACGTCGTCGTGTTCTCAAGAAAAAATAGTACTATTTTCAATCTTTTTTATTATTTTTCTTGTGCTCCTCTGTATCAGCTTCGTCACAAGGGTGAGTCTCGTGTGGTGCCTGTTTGCCGACGGATGAAGTGACGGTATTTCGTGCCTTAATAACCCACACGATATGAGGATTGCGACCAATATATTTCTCATTTGTGTTCTTGCTCACTCATTTAATTACACGTGTGTGTATGAGCTCATCTCACACTTGGTATAATTGAAGGTGCATTCCAACCCGAAAATTTATAAATTCCCATCTCGCACTGCTCCTGTTGTTGTCTCTCCAGAGAAATCATTGTAATCATGGTTGCCGATGAGGGAGGAGGAATAGCAACAATTAAAATAATGACGCTCTCAGAGAGTGAGATAGAGAGAGATCAAAACTCCATTTTTTCCTATGGGGAGACACAGACAATGAAAAGAATCTGAGAAATGACAAGGATTCACTTAGAAATGCATGATGGCGCATTTATATAGGTGTACGTGTAATAGCCACATTTGAATTTGACGGTAGAGCACACGCTAATAATAATCGTGATGATGATGATGAGCATGATGACGCTTTAAAGTCAATGAAATGGGCCGTGTTTATGGGAATGAGGGAGGTAGAGCGTAGAGAGACTTGCAAGGTATAACATAATCAGGTAGCGGAGGATTGATGATGCATGACAAATCCACTTTGCAACCTCTTCCCTCTCCCTCTCTCACCATTGGCCAAAATGTGAGGAGAGGAACGGTGGGCTGATATGTCGCCTTGGATTTCGAGAGCAACCACCACAACAAACTTTGATAATCGTATACAAATGGTGTTGTTGCTCTTTACATACCTTTCAAACATCATCTCCGAAACAACTGTGCACTTTGCCATTTCACGTGGTGGGAATGAGGGTTGAGGTGATATACTTGTGGATATTTTATATTGTCTTATTTTATATTTTGACTCATCCTCCTCTTTTGTTCCTTGTCTTATGCTGGTTTCTCTGATGATGATGGTGTGGTGGTCGTGGCGAGAGTTAAACCTTGCTCCATGGTCGTATTGATGATGATGTCGGGTGGAACGGGAATAATAGAGAGATGTCTTGTTCTCGTGTGGAAACGAAGCAGAACTGAATTTATTGCTGCTGGAATGGGGCTAGCATATTTGTTTTCTGTTAAGGAATAATGACTCACTGTTTCCTTATTGTCTTACCGCTGAAAATCGTAAGATTAAGTGGATCACACAAAAGAAGAACACAAGGACAATATATATCGTGGAGGGGAACCTACAAAGATCCAACTTCCAGTTCTGACGATATTGAGGAGGAGACGATGATTGAGTTCCATTATTTAAGGAATTTTCTTCTCCTTCCTCAGATCACTCTCGAACAAGTGAATGCACCCGGGTAGGGTGGAAATTGCTCAAGAGTCAGAGAGAGAGAGAGAGTGTGTGTGTGTAAATGGAAATAGGGAATCTCTCCTCTTCTCTCAAGCATAAATAATGTAATAATCAAAGAGAGAGAAGGATTTTCTCTGTTCGGAAATCGAGGGGAAATCAGGATCGGATGGGAGTAATATGTTTATTCCTTAATGGAGAGACGAGCAGTGGTAGTGGTGCCATTAATAATGAAGTATAGCACAGGTCATTTTATGATCCATATCCATAACAATCCCATAACGTGAAGAATAATATAAAAGGCAGTTGGTGGAGTTGGCACGGATAAGTAATAATGTTGATCTATGATCAAGACATTCAACACCGCTAACTAACACCCTATTCTAGGTGCATTCCTAATGGTCGCATTAGTCACATGTGTAGCTAGTAGCTTCTCAAAGAAAATTGGCTTTTTGACCACTACCTCTGCACTCAACTGAAGAAGAAAAAACATTCTTCCCTCCTCCTCCTCCTCCTCAACAAATGGATATCATAAGATATTTGTGAGTATTATGCAATCAGCCTTGATTTAAATAAGGATTGTATGGCGATAATCATTATTTATTGAAATGGACTCAAGCTTCCCTTTTTTCTTCCTTCCATTTGTCATCATTTCTACAGAAATGTTAGTAGTTTCCCATCAAGAATATTTTTTTCCGATTTCTATCCCCCTTCCCCCAAAAAAATCATATGTTCTTTAGCTCGCTTACATAAACACTGTAAAAATTATAGGGATTTCCCTTCAATTCAATGTGATCACGTTTGTGTACGTTTGTAAACGTGGAAAGCACAGGTAGAGTTCTCGGCAGTAAATGCGTACAAAGTAATAACTTGAACAACTTGACAAACCCTTTTTGAATGTAAATTTGGTAGTTAAGAAAGGTGGACATCGAATCTCCTCATAAACCCAATGGTTATGGGTTGAGGTAACGACTTTTCAAGAAAAAAACTCACTCTCAGATATCTTCAGTGGTTCTTCTCCTTGGTTTAATGCTGTGAATGAGAAAATGCCAAGATGGTAAAAAAGAGATTCTTGTAAAGCACCTCTAGCATAGCTATATAATATCTTTTACAAGAAAGAGGAACATATTCTCATACATTTTTTCTCTCAATATAACTCCGTTAGATTGCTAGCAAATCAAAAAATCATTTTCTACAATAAAAAAATGTCCCATTCATGAGCATATATCCTGTTTCCAAAAAATGTTCAACTAATTTTCCCCACAACTTCCTTTTCTTCTTTGCTCCTCATTTAGATATTCATAATTCAAGCTAAAAAAAATCATCCTGAAAATGATTTTATCATTTTGTCCACACCTCTCTGACAATAAGATATTTTGTTTAAAAACGCGACAACTCCTGGTTGGGATGTTGATGAGATTGGGATGATAAAAGCTTGTCTAATTTTAAAAAGCCAAGTGTGCTCACTCCCATGCAAAACCTTTTAAATGTGTTTCTATAGCCATCCCAATATTTACTGTTATGTCATTCCAAGAGACATCCTTTATTTTGAGAAAAGGCCTTATGGGAAGAGGCAATAGTAATAACTATAATAGTCATGTTAATAACCATAATAATAATAATAGTCATAAGGAAAGAAAAACACATCTCTCATGGAAAAAGCATGTTACCAATGAGACGTGCTAGTGGACCGACCGGCGACCACTTTCAATTGAAAACTGGTGTGGTATCCTCAAAGAACGTGCTTCAACTAGGTGGGGAATGAGGGAAAATAAGAAAAAACGGAAAAGAAGCAACTGGTCTCTTCAACTTGTTGGAGAGATGTGATACAAAGTGAAATCGTTTTTTTTTTGGAATATTATACTATATCCTCGTTGAGTAAGACCAGAGCGACTTATATAGAGCCATTATTGTCTCATACTAATATTCACATGAAAGTAATAACGTTTGACATTATGAGAGTCATAAGTTACCTTCTTACATGGAAAAGGTGAACCGACACAGACGGATTTTAAATAGGCTTCATTTCAATACCGGCCGTTATTCCAAATGCCCATCTGTTGCGAGAAAAATTCCCTCATTAGAATAAAATCCGTGGTGGGTTTTTCTTCTCTAGAATTCATTCTCTCATTATCAATATCTTATAGAGTAAATGCCCTCCAAAGGGGATTCTTATTTGCAAAGAGACATTCACTCGTTTTCCAAAATACGTATATATATGGGGATAGCCATGAAAAAATTTTCATTATGGGAATTCAATTAGTTTGGTTATTGCGGTTTCAAATGGAATCCAGTATTACATCATGAAACTTAAGAGTGTTGATTACCCTTAAAAATATATATCTTCCCATCGTTCCCTCCTCCACAAGTTTACAAATTCAACCTCTACTCACCTTTCTGTGAAAAAAAGAATGTGCGTGTTTTGTGAAACTTTATCGGATTTTGATTCAATCCAATGATTCGGATTATGCAAGTTGAAAAAATAATCCTACCTGTTGATCCACCTCAATTAAGAATGAAAGAGTGTGGCAAGAGGAGTTGGGTTTGTTGCATCTACTATGACATGAGTATTGCATGAGGAGGAGAAGAAAAAAAGTGAAAATGAAAAGTTCATTTCCTCCTCTTCACTCCTGCAATTCCTCCCTCTGTTCGACAAACTTCCAACTGAGTGACATCAAGCTATAAATAATGAGTGTTGCATTGTGTTCCCCCGGAATCACCCATCTCACGCACTAAATGACTTGATTCTCTCGCTTAACCGCTTGTTACTCTTTTACTGCAGGTGGGTTGTCCTTGTTAATTTTGCATCCAACATCGTTCCAAAGATCCTGCTTGATTTTTTACCTTCACCCCCAAATCCCTTTATAAGAAAGTAATCAACAATAAATTCACTGCTCCAGAATCCTAAGCCCTGTTTCATATTCGAATCCTATTTAGCAATTTTTTAAACAAGGGCATCCATACCACGACGAAAAGCGGGTTGCTGGGGGCAAGTCTGACAACAGCTTGACTCCAGTTTCAGCCAGACATATACAGTAAGGCAAATGTTTCGAGGGAAACTAATACTTTTGTTGTTTGGTAGGATTCTCTCTCTCTCTCTCTTATGGTGGTAAAGCTATCCCTCTCGTGAAAAGGGTTGAGCTATCACATTTATCTGCTGGATATATCTTGATCAGTTAAATCAGTCTGGTTGAGTTTGATCAACAGCAACAACTGAAGTCACTCAGGAACGGAAATCCTGTGCAATAACTCTCTAACAAAAAAAAAACATTTGCTACTCAGAATGTGTCCGTGTTTCGTAGAGTTGGTGTGTTTGTATACATGGGAGCAATAATAATGGTTCTTTTCCATTTACTAATATTACCAATTCTCTCGCGCTCCTCTCGATGCATTGTTAATAAATAAAATAAAGGTTGACTATGAGCTCCTCTATCTATATGATTTCCTCCTTTTTCTCACTGACGGACTGTTAACAATGTCAATCCATTATCATTTTTTTCTGAATGATTTTAAATCAAAAGCAGAGAGAGACAGAGAGAGAGAGAGCCGATACTAAATGAAGCAAAGTTTGTGTGTGTGTTAGGGTTGTTGAATTTTTCATGTGGAAACGGTTATTACTGGCAATTCCATATTATCATTTATGCGGAATGGGACAGGCAGAGCATTAAAAACATGCATACTTTATATTACATCCGGTATAGATTTCAGATTAGTCGTTGGGATATTGTCTATGATGGCGTGGTAGAAAAGTAGTCAGCTTGAAAAAAAATGTATGCGTAGAAATGTAGGGATAATAAAAGTTGTTAAAAAGGAGGAATGATATAATTTCATTGTAAATTCATATCTTTCCTCTTCTTTGAGTAAAAGCTGCATTTAATGCATCCAGGGAACTCGTGCGGGATTTTGTCTTTTTTATTATGTATTGTTTTCAAAAGCTGATTATAATTTATTTCTTGATGAGTTTTATATGAGTATTTTTTATTGCCATGATTTTGAATTTTTTTAAGATTTTTTGTTCAATATTCAGAGAAATTATATGGCTTATTTGTATTTTGTTTTTCTCCGGGTGTTGAAGGAAAAGAGGGATCTGGAGGAAGTTTACCTTCGTCATTTCGATGTGAGGAGTCAGGTCCTGAGGAAAGGATTGTGCATCTTCTTTCTGAAGCAAATCATGCCATTCACAGAAGTCAAAGTCTAAACAACTCTATTGGCAATCATGACTCGATGTGTGATGAAAATGCTGGGAGCAAGTCACCTTCCGCTGGAAATAACATTATTTGCCCGAATAACAATAACAATAATAACGGCATGTGTGGGCCTGTATCCCCGGCAGATTCTTCAGGGAGAGGGGATAGGAGGCTGAGGAAATATGAGAATGATGACATCCCGGAAGAACAGGTAGCAAGGATATATCAAGAACAGCTATCGAAACTTGTTAACCTAAGGCTCCCTCATGGGATGGGTGATCCTATGGATCCAAGGATACCTAGAGAACAATTCCAGAGGTTTGCAAAGGAAATAATAAAAAAATATAAATAAAACAGCATAGTTGTGAAGAATGTATGTTGATATTAAATACTTAACTTCCATTCCCCACTTATTTGTAGCTTGCTATTCCCTCATCTATTTGGTGGTTCTCTGTTGGACCGAGATGAAATCCGAATGGCCATTGATGCTTACCACAGGGAACTTGCCAAGATTGCTGTGAACACGGGTTCAGGTGCCCACTTTCCACCGCCATTATTCCATCCTGGTGCTTCTGTCCCGAATGGACTTAGCGGCGCTCAAGATCTGACTATGCCCAAAAGACTGTCCCCGCTTGATACCAAAGATAATGATGACAAGGTTTGTGTAAACTCATGACTAAACTATTCTTATAATATATCTGGTCCACCATAGTATTGTATTATTGTTTGCTGAAACATGAATATCTTCATTTTATATTGCTCAGGTTGACAAAGACGATCCAAGCGAGATGATGCGTCATGTTGGAAGCGCCTTCTCGCTGGTGCGACCCAAAGGTGGAGAGTCAAACTCTGGAGCACCTTCCCCACTCAACACAATCTTGCCGCCTTCAGGTGTTGACGACACATCAAACGCTTCCCCACTCCAGCGAATGGCGTCAATCACAAACTCAATCATCTCTCAAGTACATGTATTTCCTCAACACCATTCCTATCACTGAAAAACAAAAGCGGAAACTGTTTCCTTTGTTTTGCACAACTAAGCAGACAACTAATACTCAATTTTTCAATGTGTTTATTTAATTTTTAGCCCACTGCCCCCTCAGTCGCATCGCCGAGTCAACGCCCGTTGAAAGCTGTTCTGCCACCTATCACGCAGCAGCAGTTTGACCAATACAACAATCTCAATACTGAAGACATTGTTCGCAAGGTGAGTAATCGACACAGATTATACAGCGTTACATGTTGATGGTGAGGAGGTACTGAGATCTTCACGAAAATCTCTTCAAAGGCCATATGTGTGAATTCGTAAATTTAAAAAAATCAAACTTTTTACTGTCTTGCTAATGGTTGCGTTCTGGGACAAATTGGTTAGTGTATTATTTATATCCGAATTTAGCACCTGTAACCGCTTCCAAGGCTCCAGCGAAGGTTGCTGAGCTTCCAAAGAGTCTAGAAACATCCCCACTTCCACCACCACCTCCTCCAATGCCTCCAATGCCTCCAACTAGTATTTCATTGAGTCAGATGGAAGTTGAAAGTAGAAAGAAGCAACCACCTTCCTCTCATGGGGCAACGACACCAACTCCTGTTATGCATCCTCGAGCACTTCCATCTGGACTTCCGCCTCAGCCCAGTGTTTACGAAATGGCGGCTTTAACCCAGGATTTGGACACGCAACTCATAACAACAAAAATCAAAGAGGCTCTTCTCGCCAACAATATTGGCCAGAAGGTATAAATATCCAAATTTAGAACATTATATTACCTTTAGTAAAATGATTTTACCTGTAATCATAACGATTCCGGATATTAACATTGTTTTCCCATGTTTTCCAGATCTTTGGCGAAATGGTGCTAGGATTGTCGCAAGGGTCAGTTAGCGAGCTTTTGTCAAAACCCAAACCTTGGCACATGCTGTCAATCAAGGGACGTGAGCCATTCATCAGGATGCAACTTTGGCTCGCCGATCCTCTCAATGTGGAGCGACTTCAACATTTGAAAAATGAGAGGAGAGAAGCAAACAAGAGGAAACGGGGCTTGCCTCATTCAAACTCATCAATGGACGCGTACGGATCAGGTGCACAAGGATCCTCAGACAATTCCAATGACTCACCGAATGACTCTTACAGTCCAGGAAGTAGTGCAGCTGCTCCTCCTAACAAAAAGCAAAGGGTAAAAATTTATTTTATTTTATTTTTATTTTTGCACAATGCCGGATGGTTGTTTTAATGAAATGAAGAAAAATAATATATATTGAGATTTGGAATGATGAGACGGAGGAGTTGCCAAATATTTTCAATGAAATTACATCATATCATATGAGATGTAGAACGTTTTATTTTCCTCTTTACAGGTTTTATTCTCAGAAGAACAAAAGGAGGCTTTGAAATTGGCATTCGCATTAGAAGCATATCCTAACGTTACTTCGATCGAGTTTTTGGCAAGGGAATTAGGACTCTCCACACGAACTATCACAAATTGGTTTCATAATCATCGCATGAGGCTGAAACAACAAACGTCATCACCAGTAGTTCAAGGTATGTAGGGAATTTATCATTTGTCTTGAGATTTCAATCTTGAGCGTAATTCGCGACATACACGTGCCCACATTGAGAATTTTGTTTTACGTTTTAACATTTCTAATCTTTTAATTGACACAGAAGCCCCAATTACATCTCAACCCTTTGATCCTGTTCAGTTTCGGCTGATGCTGCATCAAAGATTACTGGAGCTTCATAAGGATAAATTCTCTGCCCTTGGTTTCATGGGTCATCACTCAGGTCAGGGGTTGGAAGAAGGGCTGGATCTCTCTATGAGTAATACTGCATCTAGAGCACACTCTGACAACGAAGATGACTTTTTCGAGGAGGAGGACGAGGATGATGTCGATAATGAGGTTAGTCATTTTTTACTCATAGTTGTAATGGAATGGAACTTTTAATTAAATCTTTCGAAACCATTCCAAACAAAATAAAATATACAATTCTTTTTGTAACATTACAGGGTAGCGTCGCCAGTGATGATTCCGCTGGGTCACACTTGAGCAGAAAAAAGCGAAAACTGCAGTCGAAACCACTTAGTTCACAAAGCAATCACACATCCTTACAAGGTAACTTGAAGTTTTTTTTGAAGATTTCTTAGCTTTTTAAATAAAATTTAGAATATGAAAAAAGCTAAAAAAAATTTTATATACAGCCAAGCTCGGTGTCGGCGTATCCAGCTCTGGCTCCTCTCGAAGAAAGCCAGTAGCCCCGCAATGGTTTAATCCATCCTGGCACGATGATTCCGATGACGAAGAGGTGCTTATAAATGGTGTCTGCGTTTTCCAAAATCCTACACCTTTCTCAAGCTCAGGTAAAAGTTCAATCAAACTCGAGTCCTCCTTGGAGGAGAGGAAATCTCGAGTTAAACTCGAACCGAGGGATGAATCCGCCGGTGAAAAAACAGACGACGACATTGACGGTACAGATGATCCCCTCAGTCCATCAAGTAAACCAGAAGATGAAAAAGCAGAACTTAGTTTGAAGCAAGCTTTAAAGCGTCCCAAACACGAACCCTTTGATGACCCTCAAGACCTTAGTGGAGACGATGAAGGTCGCAGTGAAGGCGCTACTTCTGAGTAGAAAGGAGAAGAAGAAAGAAAGAAAAAGATACCACTACAAAGACTGTTTTTATGTGTTTACTCTTCAAACTACCTTCTAAAACTACCAATTTTTATTATATATGTTAACTCCAACTACCAAAATGGGATTTCTACCACAAGCAAAAAAAACTCTCACGCCCGAATGTTTTATACTTTAAAAAACCAATCACCAAAGGAGAACTCCATCAAAGATTTTTACATCACTGAAGTTAATTCATACACCTCACAAGATGAAAAACGAAAAAAAGTCAAGAGGAACTTGCCAGATGAATACATAAGGCCTATTGAATAAAACTACCAGAAGAGATTTTGTTTTCAAATATCATTGATATAAGTTCAATTTTAGAGGTTAAAGCTACGCATGTAACTTGAGACAAGGAACAAAAAATCAAAAATACGTAACTAAGCAGACAACCAATGTTTTTTCAATACAAAAAAAACTTAGACTTGCCCATAACATACTCTGACTTTTACAATAGAACTAATTATGCACTATCATATGCAAAAGAGAATTTTGTTTTTTCAAAGTATATTATCACGTCTCCAGTAAATAGTGTAAGGATTAAATGAGAAATAACGTTTAAGACTCGGTAAAGATTTTAATAATGGTTTTTAGACAATGGCCAGTTTTCCATACAATAAGAGTAACTTTATAAATAGTAAGCTAATGTGAGTGTCAGTGTGTGCAATGAAAAGTTTTAACATTTTGCCAGTGAATCTCAGTTGTATCATCGTTAAAAAATATTAAGAGTTAAGGAAGTGTGTATATTTTTTGTAGATTTATGTGTACGATATATATAATAACCAATATTGCAATTTAGAACTTAATTATCTCTAACATTAAAGCTTTGCGAAAGCAGAGTTTTTTTTCAAGAACGTCACCCGTAATCTGTCAAAGAGAAGACAACTCGGTGAAACTCTCAAAGATGAAAAAAATAATTTTCATTGTATTTTAAGAAAAAGTTAGTCACAACATCCCAGCCCCGTATATAACTAGCCAAGAGATTATGCATGTTTCTTGAACTAATTGTGGTCAAGAAAGGAGCAAAGAGTGATTTTGTTGTTTAATGTCAGTTTTGCATTTAGAAAGTCAATCCACACATGTATTTTAAAGAGAGAAGTTCAAGTTTATCAAGTTACCTTTATTTCTTTGATTTTGTCACAGAGTCTGAAACAGATTTTCAAACCTTTTCTTCTCCTTCAAACATGAGCACAGTTGACAAGAGAATATTTTTGCAGGGGTTCATTATTATTACAAAAGAGAGACAAATTTTCTGTAGGGCTATATATGTTTGTGGCAAAGAATAGAAGTGCAACATTGGGATGAATGGAAAAGGTAAAATAAATATATATTTTAACAAGTTTCTAGCTATAACTATTTCTCATCAGTACCAACAAATCTAATTTTGTGATATTACTGACTACCCATATAAAAATATATGGTCATTGTCATACTATTTGGTTGGATTTTCATCACATTTGTAGTTGTAGACAAGACAGGCAAAATATAAATGCACTGTATAGTCTCTAACTACAAACTGTTGTCAGCTAAAAACAAAAATGAATGCTTTAGATTACTAGAAAACAGTGCAACGTTTAGAAATTTTTCACTTTTTATTAGTTTTATTGTTAGGAAAAACCGTGTTTTTTATTCAGAGGTGTCCACGTTGTCCTCATTTTTCTCTCGCATATCTCAACAATATTTAGTTACAAAATCTCTACCAAAAAGAGATTTACCCTCAAAAATCACAGAATGAAACGGAACATTCAAAGTTTTGACATTAAAACTCAATAGGATTTAATAATTATGAGGTAAAAAATATATTTAAAAAATACATCCCAAATTGAAATACTTGTAAACAAAGCTTTCCTCTTAAATGTCAAGTGTTGATGAATGTGTGAGAAAAAGCGATTTTCACCTTTTTCTAATAATCCTTCAAACAAAATTGATTACCACTACATTTTGCGAATGATTACAAATACTGAGTAGAAAATGTAAAGAAATGATACAAGTGGACAAAAAACAAAAACTGTGTTGACTCAGTTATCACAATTTCCCCCCCCCTCTTGACATGCAAATTCACAAGCTATGTCACAAGCTCTTCGTTCGAGATCATGAAATATTTTATGATAAAAAAAACTCTGCTAATACACTTCTCAACAAAACAATGAATACTGGTAATGGGGGGCATTCATGGAACTATAGGTGTTAGTTTTTAGCTGAAAAAGAACTTTAAACAATTATTCATTTTTATAATGCATGTTGTATGTATTTTCAATGGAGGACATATAACATGTGTAATAGTTTCGGGGAAGATTTGCACACATACAAATACCAGGATACTGATTTTCAAAAATATTGTAAATAAGATGAAAAGTACTAGAAAACAAAACCGTATAAGATTAGGACTAACTAGTTTAGGCTAAATGTAAGATTTGGAGAGACAAGAATTTTTTTTGAAGACGATCACAGAACGAAGTTATCCATTAGTTTTTAGGTTTTTGTATCGCTAAACATTATACCGTGCTGACTATAGTACTGCTAGGTTAACATTGAACGGTTAAATAATTCATCACGTTTGCTAGAGATGCATTAAAGAGGAGGAGGGTGGTGTGGAGAATCAAATTATGTATACAGTTAAATGATACGTAAAGTTACCCTTTTTGAATCCTGATTATATATGAGCGCTAATTATATTCAAGTAAATTATCTTAAATAAATAAATATATATATCCATATGTAACGAGTCTGTTGTAAAAAGTACACACATGGTAACTTAAATATACGATTAAATTATTACCACGTCACAAAATACCATTTGTAAGGTGTGAGACGGGAAGTGACAACAAAGTGTGGTTATACATTCTCTCGGAAAAGTGAAAAGAGTAAAAAAAGGATGATGTCATAAAATGTCACAATGTTGAAATGTTTATCATCTCCACGCAATTTTTGTACTCACTTGAAAGACCATGTTATTATAATTATTATCACAAACGAGTCATCCTACTGTTTTAAAGGAATCACGAAAAAAAGAAATGAATCATGTACATAGAAAATCAATTTACCGTACCGTACCATGTTTATAGATGTTTTTAAAAAACGAAACCATGATAAATATACCAACTGAGTTTTTTTCTTCCTAACTGGTGTTCGCATTTACTCGCTGTTGTATATCTAGCATGTTTCCTCCTCACTTTTTATAACTTTTTGATTACATCTTTAAACTTAATATGTGTAAAATGTATGTATACCAATACACTTAGCTAAGATTAATTAATTATGCTTATCAGAGGAGAAGGCTATCTACGGGATTCAGAGGACACTCAAATGTACAGGAGAAAAATGAGAGAGCTGGAATGTGGTTCTTTAGCTTTACCCAATTGTTATATAGTAATTATATAATCATACACATATATATGTTTGTAAGTGTTGAAACCGTAGTATTGTTGTAATTATTACTATGTATAGTTGTTACTCGTCCTATTTGTAAGTCATACGTTTTAAGAGCGACGCGTAGGAATTTATTAATTTATTTTTCCATATCAACTAAGGTCAGTAACGTAACGTTTAGTAAGGATAGAGTAGAATTTTTTTAAGTGTGTCCATACATACATAATATACATATATGCATTATATATATATATATATGAAAAACAATTACAATGAGCAAAGTTAACACTCCGATTTACATTAGGTTTATATACTCCATATTATGCTGACGACGAATTTACACTCTGGTAAAAAAACACAAGTGAAACGAACATTCATTGTATAATTTTTTAGTTAGAAAAATGATACTAGCAGTTTAAAGTAGCAATTTATCCTTGCTTCAATTTTCAAATGAGAAAGATGATTTTTTTCCAAAGTTACAAAAACTGCTGTGCTATTTCTTAAATGTGTGAAGGGGAATCAGGCAAAGCCGCACTCTCACAAGTTTGAATCAGATCAAATCATAATTTGGGGAAGATATGTAGTGATATAAATAGTAATTATAGAGAAGAAATGTGTGTCGCCGTTAGAAGAATCAGTTTAGGGATCTTTAGATCTTTTTTCAGCTCGCGACTGCAATCCACCTTATTTGTGTTATCTACTTTTTTTACTATTTTTGTGTAATTAGTGTTTCTAAAGATGTTCAATATTTGTTTTTTTCATTGCGTGTTTGTTTGTTTTTTGAAAATTTTACCAATTAAATCGTAAGAACTACATGTGATGTAGAAAAGTTTGAAGTCAATTGATGTCTCAGAATGTTTTATTGGATTTTTAAAATCAATATCAATTCAGAACGTTTCCGTTTTTTGGTAGCATATTTTTCAATGGAGAGCCATCCCACCACGTGAAATATGATTTTTTCAAAACAAATAAAATAAAATTGCATGATTTTTCTGTAGATGAGTCATCCCCTTCGAACATCTTTCATTTGATCTCTTTGTTGTATACGTATTATTAGCAGTTTTGTGTGATCTTTTTTTAAAAAAATCGTTAGATGATCAAGAACCATGTAAGGTATATTAATTGAGTTTAGTTTAGGGCGTAGAGCATCTCAAACAAGGTTGACAACATTTCGTTACTTAATTGCAACCCTGGAAAGGGCATTGTAAAGAAAGGAGGAAAAAGAGTTGTGCTCGAACTTCCCCCTACAATTATGAAAACAAAATAGTGGACAAACTTTGACACAAGTTGAAAGTAATTCCGTAAGGGAAAACGCTAAATTACTAATTACATTAGGTTTAACATATCCTGCAGAAACATATCGTGTAATTTGGCAGTTGCTTTTCATCATGCACGGCGAAATAAAGAAAACCGCTAGGGAGAACGCCGTTCCAGATATTTTACAAGCTCAGAGAAAACGAAATTCTTAGCTTTACAATGCCCTTTTCCTATAAAAAGAATTGTGAGTGCGTCTTTTTTAGGTCAACTGTCAACCTTGAAAATCTTTGTCTCTTTAATTTCATAAAACACATCAAAGAAAGAAAGCTTTATTCCCTCGTGATATCATCGATAAAGTTTCATCAGAATAGCTTTAGATGAACTTATAGGTACTAGCTAGTTTACTACTAGATAATTGACTGCTAAGTGTAAAAAAATATTAACGTTTAAAAATGGTCAGGAAATTCACAAAATCCTGCCTTCTTTAATAGGTCCAAAAACATGAATCAATTTTACTGTCTTTTTCGACTTGATATATACGTACGTAACGTGTACTGTCAAAACTGTAAGTTAAACAAAAAAGTACACTAATTTAAAATAAACTCTTCTTCATCATTAAACTACAGATGTGAACCTTGTCAATGGATGGTTTTACCAGGAAAACACTCATGAGCTACTTTTCAAATAGATTGTAATTTCTCATCGTAGGAAGACTATAAATTTACCTAAATTTACAAGTTTTAATGCATTTCCAGAAAGTCAACCTACTCATTAGTTATAGGGATTTGTTGCACATATATACAATTTTAACCTGGTAGAAAAAAATAACACACGAACACGTTAAAATATATATGAAACTCACCGACTCTGCACACTTTTACAAAGAAAGTCAAAAAGGGTTGAAGAAAATTTCCCATCTTCACTCGTTTGCTTTCTAGGATTTTGAAAAGGGATCCTACACACATGCCCAATTTGTAATATATAAATTATAAGAGAAATGTGGAGTATATGGGCGGACAAAGAAGTCTTCGAGAAAAATGTAAAATGTATGTATGTACAGTGGTGAAATATTGAAAATAATTAAAATGATATAATGTATGTTGGGCACACACACACACACACTCAATTAATTAATTACCTTACAATGGATTATAAGTTTAAAGTTGTATTAGTAGTTAATTATTAGCACCGCATTACACGCAGAAACCATCACAGTTTTTATCATTGTTGTATTATTACTGTTAATTATAGTGTTAAATATTAATTTCTTAATGTTGCTCTACAACTTCTCTTCAAAGTATAAAGAGGAAGGCGCATGCATGCAGTATTCAATACTCTGAATATTTTTTGTTGATTTCAATTTAATTAATTATATAAATCGCGTATAGAGGAAAGTGCAAGTATATATATCCATTAAAATATACTCTTGCAGTTATCATGAAATCCATTATGATTGTTAATAATATCTAGTACCATTATCAATATAATCGTCATTACTATTAAGTAATTGTCATGGCTCTTGTTAAGTATTATTTGAGTATGTTTCTTGAATAAATGGTATTACAGAATACTGAATCAAAAATTTACATTTCACACTTGTTGCTATTCTCCTAATTTATAAGCATTTACGATTTTACATCTTAACAACTTGACATCATGTATGCATCATTTAAATAAAATTTCGACAATATGTACGATAGCCCTTTCATGCTGTTTCACACTCATAGAATTAACAAATCGAAAAAATTAGAATTTAAAATAATTGTTCTGTTCCCAAAATACATGAGTAGACTTGTATAGCCTGCGGTTTCTATTCAGGTGCTTGTTTGGCAGCTAAGATCTTCATCGATTTCGCTCCCAAGTGAACTCAGCGAAGTAGAAGGGTTTAGGTACCTGGAACTGAAAACAAATGAAAAACTTGTTCCGTTCGCAAAAATACATTTCTAGAAAGATATGAAAAATTGGGTTCGGATATAAATTATGGGAAGGAGCGGTCCAAGTATCCTTATAAGTAAGCCCCGAAAGTTTTATGGGAAGAATTGCTAGCATGGCAGGTAGCACCAATAGAATGAGTGATTGGGTAAACGTAAAATTTAAACATGTAAAGTACACATTGGCTAAACTCTAAAAAATGCATTTAAAAGGCAAAACATGGTTGATTTTTTTTAATTGGTTGTCTTAACTTTTGATATTTATTTAGTGAATCGATATTGATTTTGATTGTTAGGTCAGTTATAGAAGAGATGATTAAATTCATCAAGAGACTCAAAATATACAGTAATTTTTTTATATTGGTTGTTTTAAGTTTCGATATTTATTTAGTGAATTTATTTTGATTGTTGGGTCACTTAAAGAGGAGATGATTAAGTTCATCAAGAGACTCAAAATATAAAGTATTTTTTTTAAATTGGCTGTTTTAAGTTTTGATATTTATTTAGTGAATTTATTTTGATTGTTGGGTCACTTAAAGAGGAGATGATTAAGTTCATCAAGAGACTCAAAATATAAAGTAATTTTTTTATATTGGTTGTTACAAGTTTTGATATTTATTTAGTGAATTTATTTTGATTGTTGGGTCACTTAAAGAGGAAATGATTAAGTTCATCAAGAGACTCAAAATATAAAGTAAATTTTTTACATTGATTATTTTAACTTTTGATATTTATTTTGATTGTGACAGTTAGCTATATGTGGAGATGATAAATTCATCTAGAGATTGAATTATATAAAATAAATAGAACGCATAAGTTCTTTATGTGACTTTCGTCACGAGCCAAGCAAATGAGAATGACAGCGACAGAGACAGAGCTCCTCTATTTATACTCAGAGAAGTCGCACTGTCCCCAGATTTTTTTTATTCTGTCAGCAATTCCAGGAACTCATGGTCATAAAATAGTTTTATTGAAGCTCGTATTACATAAGCTTCAAGCTAACCACAGGATTCACCGTCGAAGGCGAATACATGTGCCTATTCCAATGTTGAATGTATGCTGTGTCAGAGGTTCTAATGGCTATCAGGTTCTAGGAAAGAAGCAGTTTTGGAAAAAAGCCACTCAAAAGGAAGAAAGCCATTTCTGAAAAATGCCGTTTTACTTTTTGCCCATCTATGAATGTGAACAGTCCCTAAAATACATAAAAAATTGCATACATTACTGATTGCGCCAATTTCAATGTTGACACCAATTTTGAGTTTGTTGGGTTTACACCATTTTAACGATTACACCGATTTATCGATTACGCCAATTTAGCGATTACACTAATTTCGTGTGTTGAATGAACTTCTGAATATTCTCATGCATTTATACATAAAGTTCCTTCTTTACACCAATTTAAGGATTGCACCGATTTAACCTAACCGAACAAAGCAATCTCAAAACCGGTGTAAACATTAAAATTGATGTTATCAGTTATTATTACAATATTGTATTTTTGCATACAATTTTTTCCCGCCCAATTATGCGGGCCGTTCATATCCACAGTGATATATAACGGTTTCTTTCCGGAACGGCTTTTTTCCGGTCATGGGCTATCATGATCATGTATTGATTGCATGTCTCTCCAGAAAACGGTTTTTCCTTTAATCAGCCTCAGACTAGTGAGCAACTGGGGAATCCTATGAATTGAGTTGAAATTGAATAATTGTATCTAATTATATCCTTGTAGGTATTCATTTTCTCTCCAATGTGCAACTATTTGTAAGCGCAACGATTGCTTAATGTCATCTTATTAATTATTACGTCTGCATTAATTTCCTGACTCACAAGTGAAGTCCCCCAGCTGCACATGCAATATCCTTATGAAAATTATGTTTTCTGATAGTTTCAAAGATTCTAAGTTCAATGGAACATATCTTTTCCCCAAATGGCTACTCACTTTTTAGCTATTTAATTTTCAAAAAAATAATTTCACCATATAAATGCCCTACCCATGTGCAGGTTGATATAACAGGCAACATTTTTACTGTCCAATCGGATAGTTCGTAAAAAATTATCCATATTTGTAACTTATTGTGCGTAAAAATTCCGAACTGCTCGCGCGGGGTGGTCATTTCTAATTCACAGACCACCCAACGTTAAAGAAAAATGGGTATTTCTTAGTAATCGTACAGAATTTTGGCATGAAATAAATTTAAGAATATGAGTAATTTTTGATGGACTATTTGATAGGACAATAACAGTTTTACACATTATATCAACCTGCACAGGGGTAGGACATTTATATGGTGAAATTATTTTTAGAAAATTAAATAGCTAAAAAGTGAGTGGCCATTTGGAGAAAAATGTGTTCCATTGAGCTTAGAATTTTCGAAACTATCAGAAAACATTAATTTCATAAGGATATTGCATGTGCAGCTGGGGGACCTCACTTGTCAGCCGTTAATTAATAATTTAAGTTCGTGAATGACAGATAGATTTTTTTGTTACAGATGTTGTTTCATACAGAATTGCTTTCCACGCTAACATGACTATTTAAGTCCTAAGTTATTAATTGTTTACAGATTTGTTTCTTCATTTAAAAAAACAGGCTGGTAGCCACAAGCAGTAATTGTCAAATCCATTACATTTCGGACCAATCCGGTCAATGGGGGGAGTGAAAGATAATTGGCTGAAAATTTGTGTTCATATGTACTTTAATATGAGAAAAAAGAATCCAGTGAAAAATTTGCCACTTTCCACCCCAAGTACCCGGAAATCGCCCCGACGGGTGAAAAAATTGGAATTTCAAAGCGGTTTGAAGTTTATGAAAAATTGTATTTAAGAGTATTTTAGCGTGAAAAAGACGAATCCGATGAAAAACTAGGCACTCTCTATACCTACATGCTCGAAAATGGCAAAAAACGGGAAAATGCAGTTTTTGCCATGTTCGGGCATTTGATGAAAAGGTTTAAATTTAAAATGTCTTAATTGTCAATTGTATGTAAAAACACAAATCATCTCGTTTATATATTTATTTCCATTCAAGAATAAAGAATGTCATTGTCAATGTCGCATCCCAAAATTACCGTTACCACAATGCCTGCCTGATGCAATATCAGCTAATAATTACGTAAATCTATGTGGCAACTTTGCAGGGGTAAAAAGCTTCTTGCAAAAATGCATTTCCCTTCTTCAAACTTACACAAGCAGACTGACAGCAAAAGTAGAATTAGTTTAATGTAATGCTTCATGCAACGAATATATAATTTTATATCATATTTCATTCATTAGCTATTCAATTTTTGATTATTTAAAAAACAATAAGAGCCTGAAAGTTGACGAGATAACTCGATAAGTTAAATTGGTGGTGTGTGGTATCCCACCCAAAGACAACAGAAAAACCCAAATTATGAAGTATTTTTATGTACTACGCTAACAGAATCAAAGAGTTTATGTGTGAAGGCAAAAACTGAGCAACAAAACGGAAAGAAAAAAATGCATGATTAATTTAAAAATATACATTTACGATTATTTATGTAGCCTCGAAATAATGGAGTTCACACTAGTTTTAACTTTGCTCTATGACTTTAACAACAATTCATAATGTAAGCCAATTTAGGTATCTTCATGTGCGGTGCCCCAGGTAATCCACAAACGAAACGAAGTATACCTTACTTTCATGCAACAAAAGTATTTATTACAATAACACATAATATTTCCATTTACTTTTATCATCACATCACCGTTCATAGCATGCAATGTTCCTATTGGAGAGCAGGGCTCCTTTCGCTCTTCGTTTACACAACCTTTTAAGAAGCATTATTAGTAATCTCGGTTTCATTGAACGGAAACATGTGAATGACCTTGGCGACGACAAACAGAGCGGGGTCATGTACATTTCATGTGACAAAATCATAACATTTTGATACGTAGTTTTGATTTTCTCCTTTCTTCTATAGAAGAGTTAAGCTTTGTGGTTTTTGTCACATTCTACAATCTAGACGAAAACATTCCATGGGTGGTCATCTGGTCATATATGTATTTTTGTTGAGAACAAAGAAAAATTAATAAACTTCACGAATATTTGGCATTGGCAGTTGGCATACTCATATATTTTCCCATATATCGACTATACATGGCTATCCCAGCTCTCGTTGAAACTCAGACGTATCTCCTGCTTTACAGTTTTCTCCCACCCAGAGAAAGCAACAGGTAGCGTGGAAGAAAGGTATTCGAGGAGCTGCATGAATTGTCTTTATATATAATATTTAGGCATATACGCAGACCTGCATATGTGCAGGATAGTCTTATATAGCATCCTCGATCAATGGACCTCCATGTTTTCAAGAGAGTCTAATCGTTTGATCGACAAAGGGCTCGATTCAGCGTCACTGCAGTCGTCAACGGGTTGACTCAGGTCCCGCGTTAATATTGACCACACATTGCTACACAGACGGGTAAGGAGTAAAAAGAGGAACACACCTCGACATATTCTAAGCCAACGGAGTATCAAGGAGAGTCGTAAAACTGATTTTATATAGTGACACGATACATTTCTTTACAGTGAAAGAATGCATTTTCGTAACTGGCGTCCCTCTCACCTAATCATGGTTATTGTTGGCACTCTCTCAAGTCCATGACCACAAAAACATTTACCTCACATTCCATAGTCCCTCCTGCGACGTATTATTTTTGGGACTGGGTAGAGTTGCAAAAACACGGACATTACGTGAGATGGGGAGACGGGATGTCAATCTAGTTTTGCGAGTGGAGGAAAGAGGCTGAAAAAGAAAAAAAACTTTCACTTGTTTAATCCCTCCATTGTCCAAGTTGCTTTCAGTGCTACAACATGCTTGTCACTGGAGGTGAAGAGGTGCTAAGTCGAGTTTAATTTTCGCAAAGGGCCTTTGTGGTTGTTGGACTTTTTTAAAGAGTTCGATTTACAGTGCTTAAAAGAATTTGGCAAAGTAGTGTTGAAATATGGTGGAAACAGAGAAAGTTTGCAATCACAAAGTTACTGCAGCTGAGCTAGTGCAAGGAAAAGGGTCAGGGGATGGGAATACGGTACCTGCTCATCAGGACATGTCAAAGGTGATGATGCCACTGCAGAGATCAGCATCGGCTTACTATATATTTTCGAGTTTACCCAAAGTCGTGTATAGCATAAGGCCGAAGACGGGTTATCGAAATAATGTATCGAGGTAAAGAAATTTAGTATATAACATCATTTAAATATAAAGTCGCCCAATTATTTCGGAAGCATTTTTAAAAAGCAGATTTGCGATTTTTTTCTTGAGCACTTATTTGCTTACCAGTGCAAACGAATGGGTTTCTGAATGCAATTTCTAAATAAGCTATTTCAAAGGCTGCAACTATCCCGTAGTTATAATGTGTAACGGCCGGTGTTATCATTAATTATTTGTGTTTGACGTATGTGTGTTGTGTGTGTGAGAAAAAAACTCGCAAAGAAAGTGAAGTGGTTGTGAAGCAGCAGAGATAAGTTTGCTTTTCTTTGTCGATTTTGGCAATTGGAAAATAATGGTGTGTAAGTGCTTTTTACACGTGGGCACTCAATGCCAATTCATAAAATTGCTGCAATTTAGTCTTCAAAGAAAACTGGCTTCAAGTACAGCTGCTAAAGCTCCAAATCGGTTTCCATTCTATTAGACATCTTGTGCAAAAACATAAGAGTCTGGACAATTTAATTATTAATTTTTACGTTCATACATGCATCAGAATTCGAATTTTCATATGGGGTTTAAAAATTAAGATAATTATAGGCATCGTAACCAACAACCAACAAAAAATGGGTTTGCAGCTGGTTTGGTTTAAATGATATTATCTGAATATTCTGAAGGTTAATAGCAAGCTCAAATAGCAATATCTGCGATTGATATACCTATCCCCTTCTTATCAAGAAATATGAAGGTTGACCAACGTAAGAAATCTCAAAGGGAATCTACATGTCGCTCTGTCAAACGACTCTTGCGATTTCCTAAGAGCCCTCGATCAATTAACTTTGAGTATAATTGTCAAAATGTCAGTTTCTCAGTTCCAATTTTCATCTGCAATGCAGTATGGTAAGAAATTTTAGAATGGGGTATAAAGCGAATTTTTATTATAGCAACGGCAACTTCTCTTGTTGTCGTTTTTGTTGAGTAGGGTCATAAAACCCTTATACGAGGTTTGGCTTACCATTAAAAAAGTAAACGACTCAGAGTCTCAACTCTCTTGAGAAATAAATGACTCGTTGCATTCCACCTGAAAACGGAACTAAAGTCAACCCAGCAGGTAGGAAACCTTACTGCTTCACGTAGACTTCCTGACGTTAATCGCCCTCATCAATCAACATTACTTGGGAAAACTACTCTTACTCGGTTGCATTTTGCGGAATGAATTTGCAAAGCGATAAAAGTAATCCTCCGCCTTTCTGGCATTCAGCTCACCTCTGATTACCCTTTCGACCATTAACCAGTTTCATACTTCAATTCATTAATGCACAAAAAATTAGCCTATTCCATAAAAACTCTCAAATAACTCTCCAGCTTTTTCACTTCCTGGAAATGCATGTACACCTTTGTTGTGACCATACAACATAGCGTCGTCATTGCAAAAAGATTCTATGAAGAAAAGAAAAGCCGGCTTGTTAATAAATGAAAAGGTGGAATGACATGAAAGGCAGTGCACTTGCTTTAAAAAATCATCTTTTATCCACACAGGTAATTGGTATATCGTGTATATATATATGTATATATTATTCCACCTCTTTAATCCAACTCTAATCGGCTACCCTTCTAGTGAGACATATTGTGAATACTGATGATATGTACATATTAATAAGCAGCACCTTAGAAGCATTCCACGGTTGACTGACTCTCTCCGGAACAGAAATGGCTGGTTATAAGAATACAATACACTCTAGACTAGAGTATATTTGAACACGGGACTGACTGGTAATGCACGAAATGTTACATTGGCACGATTGCATTTTATCTGGAGAAAGAATCATCCTGCTCTCCGTTTTTTTCCTTTTGCCTTTGGAGACATAATATTTATGCATTTTCTTGCTTTCCTCTTGCTGTTTGCAAACTCTGGTTGGATATTTATGCATGGGAATGATACGCTGTACAAATACTGAAGGGAAATCAGCTTGGCCAGGAGAGTAATGGAGCAAGTGAGAAGAAATAAGTTGTGGTGATCGATAAGCTTCGGCGAGGATAGCTGGAGGTATGCATACATTCATATGTAACGAATGTGGAGAAATGAGCAGAGAGCTCTGGAGCACACAAACGTTATATCATATGCACCGTAAAAAAATTCCTTTGGTGGATTGTGAGTGGAGTAGAATGTGAAGGTGAAAGCTGGTTTGATATTTTCCTCTGTCGATTGGAACTCTCTTGCTCTCTGTCTCAGCACAACTGTCCTTTAGTCGAGTTCAGTCTTTGCCAGAGCGATGCTCGAGCAAGAAGAGGCTGACAATAACGGAGGTAGTAACGGCACGACATTTCTTAACAATGGTGGTGGTGGCGGTGTGGAAAATGGGGACGTGAGTGAGAACGCCACCACTACCACGACAACTGTCAGAATTCATACAACATATAAGAAGCGTGCTGCCAAGTTTATGAACCGGCCAAATGTACAGAACGGACTTGGCGCCAACTCCTTCTTGAACCCTTACGGGGGTGGTAGTGGTGGGATAATTTCCGGTGGTGCAAATAGATTAGTGACTAATAACCAGTACCCAAATCAGACGTCAAATAATAGTGGTCCAGGTGGTACTAGGGTGCATCATCATAGGCCGGTTATCACGAGGAATTCAATATTTGGAGGGGGTGGTGGAGCAGGAGGGGGAGGAGGAGGAACCAGTACCTTCTACAATTCCACTCCTGTTGCCACTTCACCCCAGGGTACCATCACGTCCACTACAACGGCTTCCACAACGGTGGAGTCGAGACCGCCATTTGTAACCACTGTCACAAGAGGACGGTTCCTTCCGTCCAAATTTGACCTGATGGTTGAGAAAAGTCTGTTTACCTTCTCTAGTCGTCCAAAACCAGTCGGTCTCATAGCGAGACATCAGTGTTCCTTGTCTGGAGGGCCAATCAAAGAAAATGATGGCCAAGATTCCCAGTAAAACTTGCTCCTATAAAGGAAATACGCAGTTAGAATAGGATTAGCATGATAATATAATAAATAAATGCCCCTTCATTTCTGTATAATTGCAGACCCCGAGGAGCTCATGACTATTTCAACGTCATGTGGGACCCACACATCTACCGGGGAACGACGACAACGCTGACCTCAAGCTTGAAGCAACCTGATATAGAAAGCAAGATAGAGGGAAGGTTCAGGAAACGAAGAGACTTAGGAAATGCCACAAGCACAAGTAGTAGTAACGCATTCAATAGCATAAGTCCTACGACGATGAGTAATAGAAATCGCTACCGGATGACCACCAAGGTGACCTCGAGATCGAGGACGTTCCCTCCTCCTCAATATCTAGAAGGACGACATCAAGTGCATGTTCAGACGGAGGAGTACCTAGAAGATTTTACGAGGGACGTGTCACGTGGTGAGGTAGATGCCATTGTGCAGACTGATCCCATAGAAGATGAACTCATTCCTCTTGTATCTGAGCTAAGAAGTGAGGGGGGAAAGAGAAGACTTATTCTTCCAGAGAAACTGGGCATAGATGCGAGTACACAAGTACTTCCAGGCGAACTTGTTTCATTCGACGAGCAGGTTCAACCTATTGTGGAGGCAGTCGTGGGAAAAATTTTGGAGCAGGTTAGAAGGCATTTTTCATGGACTCTTATGAAACATGCCTCATTAAAAATTCAATTCGGTAGATTCATGCAATATCATGCAGTTTTTCAATGGTTCAAATTTTTTTCAAAGAAAACCTACTTGAATGCGTCAGCAAAAAGTAAAAGTAGCAAGCATCTTCAGCAATGTTTCCTTTCGATTGTAAAAAAGGATTCAAAGATTTTGTAAATTTATGGATGAAGAAATCTAATTTCTTCAAACGAAGACATAGATAAGCAGCAGGATTTCATGAAAAGAGTAATTGAGCCTTCCTGAGTGAGGTCTTCTCACCAAGCAAGCCAATGCAACGCATGTAATCGGTGGAGCAATTTTTTCCCCATTTATGCATACATGAATGTGCTCATGTTAGCTCGATTCGTTTACGTATATATTTTACGTCGTTAACTTCAGAGAAAGGTATTGATCGATGTTGTAGTATTTTTTCCCAAATGAGCAGAACACATTCTTGCTTTACTTTACTTCTTCCTCTAGTGACTGTTTTTTTCTCTGATGTCAAATACATACTGCTCGTACTCCGAAGTATTTTTAACACTCCAGCCATCATACTATACTCGTTAATACTTGCTGTATCCAGGAAAGCTACAGGAAATATAAGAACAAACTTTTAAATTACTTGCATGCATTCATGCAGAGGAAATTGGTGTGTGATTGTATTTTTGACAAAATGAAGTAAGAGATGAAAAGAAAATCCAAATTATGTATTATTTTTCCGCTCTTGATGGTCCACTTCCGTGGGCGTGAACGCATGAAATACCCAGACCACCCTTCTCATCATGTTGACTGACGATGACTAGTTTCTCTGACTAGGTAGTTAGTAGTTAGCGTTGATTAGTGTATTTTTTTACTGTTCCATAGGCACTCCTGGAAACCATGGAGGAGGAAGAGATTGGCGCCCTTAAAGCACAGCAAAATCGCTTCCTCGAGAAGCGTAAAGAGGAGGAGCGTGAGCTCAAGAAGCTTCAAGAGCAACAGGAACGCATAAGCGCAGAGAAGGAGCGTCTCAGGAGACATCTTGAGCGTCAGCTCCAGCAACATGCAGAAAACGGGGATGCGGAAGCGATTGCACTACTTGAGTCTAGTAGTCAGCCGGGATCATCATTACGACAAAATGGAAACAATAACGATGCTGCTGCCTACTTGTTGGAGCTTTTGCCATCGGTCATCAACTCTCTGAGACAGGAGGGTCTCCTCACAGAGCAATATGGAGATGGTAAGGAGTCCAGTTATAATTTGAGTTTTATCGAGGAAATCATACTGCGTCATTCATATATTGAAGACACTGGTCAGGGTTAATTGAGTAGTAGTGAGTGGTTAAACATGACATGTTTTTCCCTGTACTCCTATCCAAATCCAGGTTTTATGTCGTGATTTGCTGTCATCAAGATATCGCAGAGAACAGAAAAATGAGTTTTATGTCAGGATTTTCTCCGTAATTGCACTCTCATAAACCATAAGGTAGGGAATTGGGAAAACTAATTGGTCAGAATAACCGAAACCAATTTCCTTTGAAGGAAGCTGCTCGGAATTATTTCATAATTGAAAAGATAATCACATTATGCTACTTTTGTGGATTTGTCATGAGGTAATTTGAAATCTGAGATTTTCCTCATGTCTGTCATTTGTCCTCACGTTTTATTGATGAGTTAGTCAAATGACGTACATACGTTATATCATACATCGTGGAAGCCTGTTTTACCTAAAAATTTCAATAACAAAACGGCATAAGGACTTTGTCGGCTAATTCCAAATAATCCAAATACCATACTATATAAACTTGTCTTGTAAAATGGGGAACTGTGAGAAATTCGACGTGGTTTTAATTCCTCGGACGTGAACCGGTCTGAAGCAATCCAAAAATAAACGGTTATGACGAAGTAGCATTTATATTTTTGGACATAATCTAAATAAAGCTGACCAGTAATGTACACCTCTTCCAGGTAACGAATAGGTTAGCGAGTAAAAGCATTTTTAAGAACAGAGCTATATGAATAAATATCAATGTGGAGTTTCATTCACAGTTCGCAGTCATTTCATATTACTCTCCAGTCCGTCTAGCACAGTGTCCTTCCTGCATGCTACATAATATTTATCCGTGGGCAATGGCCGTCTATAGGAATTAGAGAAAGCTAAGAACAAGAAGACATGTAAAATTCATGGGTTTAGGCTACGCTACACACACGCATCACACCTCATAACATTTTCATGATGACGATGCCGATATTTTTTTTGGAATTGTAGAAATATACATAGTACAGCTTAGTCACTGGAGTTAAAGTCTGCTAGTGCTAATATACCCGGCATAAAGTCATATATATCATTTTCATCATATCTCCTCCTGCAAAAAAATTGTAAAGGCTGACTTGGCCCTCAACGCGGAGGAAAAAAATATGACATTTTCTTTTTATTTACTCTGATGGTGGCAATATAATAAATCCATAATATTTGTACTCCAACCTGACCACTCCATTCCAACTGGGAGTGAGAGAGCAACTTGGCTGGAGAAAAATGCACTTTTGTTTTTCCCAAAATGAGAAAACTGCTGTGTGCGTGATATCTACTGTTTTTTTTTGCTGGCTGCCACTATGAATAAATAAAACAACAGGGTCATTCTTTTGAATGGTTGGAGGGCGATTGATTGAACGCTTGAAAAAAAGTTTCATGCTACCTTGGCTTTATTTATATTGGATTCTTTTGTCCAAGAAATGCATGTTTATTGGGAATTATTCAAATTGCAGATGTACTCTCTTCTGTTGTACCACTTTGGAGCAGCTCATCGAAAACGGAGAGAGGCTCTCTTGACCTGGATGAAGATGATGAGAGCAATCCATTTCCTGATGGCTATCGAAGTCGAATGAACACCTATGATGAAGTCAGCCTTAAACAAGAAGGTAAAAATTCTTGAAGCTTGATTGTGTATGCACCATGCTCAAATGCTCATAATGAAAAGGACAGACAACAGAATGTGAGGCGCAATTAGGGAAAAGTAATTAATTAGTTAGGTGCTACCACAAACATATCGGCTTATTTGTCAAGTACTCACAGCACATGTCATTCACCACTTCGTCGGATATTTCATTTGCCGTTCAATAACCCTTTCACATATGATGCATTACCTTAATTGATTGTATTTTTCATCTTACAATGAGAAAAACTATTTATGAGAAGATTAGCAGAACACGGTTACAGTAAAGTTTTGTCTGAAATCGTGCTATTTTTTTCATAGAGTTGATCGAACTCTTATATATGATGTTAGAAAAGTGTAAACTCATAATCTTGGAAAAGTAATCAATATAATGCCTGATAGTAAACGTTTAATTAAGATTTGTTTAAAGAGAAGTCATAGCGAAGTTGTAGTTGGCCCATAAATATTCTTTAGTAAACTATTCTCCTGTGCAGACGTTGTTCCAAGCTTACCTGCCAATCTCCTTGTCAGTCTCCTTTCTCCAGGAAAAGTCGGAAAAGGAGCAGGACAGAGAGAAAGCAAAATCGATATAATCAATGGAAATGAATAATTGTGCTTGGATGATGGTCATGGTGTAATGAGAGGAAAGTAGAAAGGAAAAGCAAGGTCTTATACATCAGAATAGTTCCGATGCTCGCATGATGACATTGCGGAAAGCAATTAGTCGACGACGGCAAGCACAAAAACCTGAGCTGTGCCATATCGCCACACTTTTCCACGTGGCCTTCCTTCCGTTGTCCGTCGACAATGAAAGTGACCCGCATTATGTTACATGGGGCAAGTTATGTGTATTAGGTTTGGGGTTGGTGCGTGCATGTCTGTAATTACATCGACTGAACTGACAAAGTCATGTAGGTAGTCATGTTAAACGCACGACTTAGACCGCATGCTGCTCGCATAATGGAGTGAGGAGGTACAAAATATAAGTTTCGATGGATGAATGGCAATGGACAATGATTTTTTTCTCTGTGATTTGGGGACTTTCTAGTTGCGGACGTTCAAACGAGTGAGGATTATGTAGAGGATGATGTTGGAGGTGAGAACGAAAGTGACCCTGCACCTGAAGTAACTGAAGATGTGGAGAACGATAAGGAAGATGAAGTAGCAACTGAAGATGCACAAGAAACTGAGGATGGTAAAACTGAAGAAAATGAGGAGCAACAGAGTGCTGAGGAGGGTAGTAAAACTGAAGAAAATGAGGAGGAACATCTTGGACTAGCAGATGATGAAATCGCAACAGAACAAGAGGAAGCTTCTGATGAAAGAGTCGGTGAAACCAAGAAAGAGGCAGAACAAGGTGAGGAGGATGTAAACAGTGATGAAAAGGAGAAGGATGAAGAGGAAGAAATGGAAGATGGGGAGGAAGAAGACGATGGAGCAGTGTGGATTGGGGACGAGGAGACTAAATCTGAGATAGAAGAATTAAACGTGGGAGAAGACGATGATACGGATAAAGACGAGGAGAATAGTGATGCTGAGGAGAATACCGGTGATGATGATAACGTTAGTAAGAGTAGAAGTAGCAGTGCAAAAGCCAAGGATGACAGTAATGATATTCCAGTAAATGATTCCGTTGTTCCAGAAGAGCAAGCCTCCTCTGAGCAACTGCCAGGGTCGGAGGACACTCCGTCGTTACCCTCATCCTCGTCACAACTTCCAAATGGTGCCATTCCCAGTGTAGAGATGAGACAAGGTGATGAGCGATGAGGAGGACTAGAGTAGAAAATTCTAAATTTCATACATTGTCAACCTCCTTCTAATTTATCGAATGTCACCCCGTTGTCGACAAGTTACCTTGTATAATTAGTCATCTTCGAAGAAGTTAGAGATATTCGTTGCACTTTGTTATTTGTACGACTTTTTCAACAACAAAATAATAACAAAAATTCGTGAAATCATTCATGTATCTTCTACAGTAGGTCTAGTTGTTAAACATTAATTATAAGGGATTTCCGAGAAAAATAGATTTATTAGTTATGTAATAGTAAACTTTCTTTTCTGTTGAATGATGGAGCAAACAATTAGAAAAAATATATATTCAACAAAAACAACTCTGATTACTTGAAATGGACTGGAATTACTACTTCTGACTTTTTGTCAATGAATAATCTATCGATATAATTACTTTAGAGAGAGAAAGAGAGAGAGAGAGTGATATTTTTCTTGTTGAATATGCCTGACGAAGTTAATTGTTTTACATGGTGAGCAGGTCGACTAAAGTGATTTTTCACTCCCCCTATATAGAATATCACTCATAGGAATTGACAATGCGATAATTGAGGGTACGTTGTATGTCATCCATGCACACTATCTGTTTGTTATTTAATATCCGCCCTTCACTAAATATGCTGCGTGCCTATCTCCTAGGGAAAAATTAGACGAGAATTACAATTAAAACTCAAATTTGCATGAAGCGACACCGCTAACTACTTATAGGTGACCCACATTTGAATCTTAACCCAACCATTTGGATCAATAATAATACATGGAGAACTAACGATAGTCAATTACTTAGATTTGTTAAATGTTCCGAACGAAAAAATGAAAGGCGGGTATTTTCAGTATGATATAATTTGTTACATATTACCAGTGAATAAATAAATCGCACTCCTGACCATGTGGTACAATGCCAAAACGAAATGATTCAAATGATTGTGAATTGACGATAAAATTAATTTGAGCCTCTCATAGCAATTAAATAGCCACTTCTCCAATGAAATTATTTTCACTGTTTATTTTTCCAAAAATAAAGCATACTGATGACAAGACAAGATGGTTATATAATTCAATGCTGAATATTGGGGGAAATTTATAAACTAAATCAATTTCTGTAGCAGAACAACAAAAATCTTTTACACCGCTTAAAGAATGGAAGTATTGCATCTTAAACTACACTTTATATAACCCATAATGACATAAAATTAAACGGAAGTTTAAATGAGATATCATCATATTTTTGGTAACGGTAATCCACGGCAGATTGTGGTTAATCCATAGTCAGATTTTATTAAGATCTTTTTTTTCTTCTGGTTAATGAATAGCATTTCTCTGGCTGGTCACCAGAGATCTTCAAACACTATCCTTTCATACATACTATATATGTGAGTATAAAGATATTTTGCGACATTCGCTAGTCTTTCAACTATTAGTATATTTATAGATAACAACGCGCCTCTGTACTCTCGTTAACACTTACATTACCTCACCTCATGTCAAATTGTACGTGGCAAGACAAGGCATTCTACATCATACACACAACCTTCAAGACATGTCAGTCCCTTGCATATTTTTTTCATGTGTTTTCTTTTCCGCTGTCGGTCTCTACTTACTAATTCCGACTAAAAATTACTCATTATATAAAAATTTCAATAGTTTTCAACAGTGGAGAACTTTTCCACTGCTCCAATAGCTCCACTGATGACAACAACAACCATGTTATAATGGAAATATTTCTTCTGCTTACTAACACTGTCAACTGCTTGACACTCCGAAAGCATGATAGTTTTCTCTTTTGCTGAATAAAATCGCATTTTTTATTCGGTCTCCCAAGTCTCCATGTTGGGGCTTTCCCCTTTTTCAAAAGACTCATTTTTAAGCTAAAAAAAGATTATCATTCGATGCATTAGAGACAAATTTAAACTAGCTTGCTTTCAGCTTATCAGATACAGTGAGTGTTGCTTAGAATTATTTACAAAAACGGTGCGGTGTAGTAATTAGTAAGTACACAGGTACGTAAGGTTACGATGGACTATTTAACGAGCTCCACAAAGTGTAATTATTTCTTAAATTACTAACGATATGCATTCATATTTCATTTATTGTGATTAGCCTACTCGTATACGACTCCTTTGGTGTGATATAGAGTAACCTTATGGACATTTTGCAGTTATGCTAGACGCTACATACGTACTATTTAACAATTTAACATAATAATATCATCAAGTGGTCAATTAAGATCATCAGTTATAAGGACATTTATATATGACATCATTCTTTGTGTTGAGTTTTCAAGATCTCATTATTCCAATCAGGAACTGGCATGCAAAATATTTTTGCAAGTAAACTACAGGTATCGTCGTAAAGATCATGGTAAACGTTAGCATCTAGTATAGAGGTATTAAGTGGAGAACTGGTGTAGGTTGCATTTGACTAAAAGTTATTTCTCTAAATTCTAAATAAAAAATACCTGAGCAAAAATTGCATACTGACGTGAGTTTAGTGAGTAGTGGTGCGAGTCTTAAGAGATTAAATTGTAATTGGTTAAAATGTATAAAAATGCATGGTTAAAATGAACAACTCTACAAAAATTAATATTTGTATCATTTGCTAGCTGCTAAAACAGGTTGGGCACCACATACAGTTAAAATGAGTCTCAACTGAAGTAAATATACATAAAATGGGAAAGTGGTACAGGGAATGATTGAAACGAAAATAACGAGATTCTTGAGCGTAACAATTTGTTAACCTACTGGATAACATTATACTGGATACTGGTCATAACTATCGAAGAAACCCTGTCAATAATTAACTTTTCAACTAGCATAAAAGTATTTTCATTATATAACAACAACGTTTAACATTTGCTTGTTTTATAAATCTCTACTATTAGATAAACTTTTGTTTAAGGTGGGTAGTGTGAAATTAGAGCGAGAGATAAGGAAACTCGGTTCAGAACATGATACATTCATGGATGTGAAATCATGTTTGTGAGCAGTTTGGGTTTGTCTTTGGAAGTAAGTGAGTGACCGCACTACATAATTTGTCACTCTGTCTCCGTTTAAAATAAAATTGATAGACAATTTAAAACTTTCCAACAATACTGACAACAAGCTAACAGAAAAAAACACTCTGTAATTAGTCATTTTTATTTGACAGGTAAAGGAGTGACGAGTTTGATTTCGTAATAACGAATATTTCTTATGTGAATTATATAAAAAATCACCATTCTTTGGGTTTTGAGTTTTACTGTACTGATTCGACATATGGAAAACTGATATCAACTACTTGTACTTACGATTAGTATTTCTACCATGGAAATAGATAAAAATTCTTTCGAACCAAACTTTTTTTTGAGTTTGATGAACAAATCTATATAGCTAATTCTGAGAGAAAAATGAATAGCAATTTCTATCACTGAACTGCGTACATATTAACTGCGTAAATGTTACTAAATAATGAACAATAATTATTTGATTGTGGTAAGAGGCCGTGTCCCTGGAAGGATGACTGTATATAAGTTGATTTTTGGTTCATTGGTTGAGGGCAGCACCATCATTACTTATTGAAGTGGACGTCTTCATTAAAGAATTATTCTACAAACTAAGCTAACGCATATTGAAGGCGATGCAGAATTGTTAAGACAAATATTCAATTTTATCCAAAACACTGACTATTGAACACATACAACAAGGGTTACTGACAATCAGATATCTACACTAATACATAATGGTAGAATGGTATTTATGCGAATCAGAAACGACAAGATAGTTTTTGCTATGGACAGTACGAATTATAGCGAACATATGCAACACTCTTGATAAATGAATATCTATGTTGAAGTCAATTAGACATTGGTAAGACAATAGGATGATTATTCGAGACGCGATTATGCTGATTCTGAGCTGTAAGGGAAGCCACTCTTTTGAACGCGACCTGATTCGGATAATGCCATTCTCGGTTGTAAGACGGATTGTTTTGTATGAGATCCCAAGTGATTTCAGTCACAAGTGGATCGTAAGTCTCGATGAGCTTAACATCCGAGAAGGCATTTCCGCTTTTAGCCAACCTGACAAATTCTTGAAGCATTCCGTCACGTGTAGGATTAAAAAGAATAAACTGACCTTCAGGCTTCAACACGAATGCAATCGTTTCTAACAAACAGCGAAACGTAGAATTTTCATAGACAACGTCAGCCGCTATCACAAAGTCAAATTGGGAGTCAAACTCCGGCTTTACTTTGCAGTTATCCCAGCGAAGAGTCGTAGCATGACAGGTGTCCGCTGGCAAATTGTTACGCTCGATACTGTATGAAACCTCTTCAACGTTTACTTCGTCACCATCAGACAAAATCACTTGTTGAGCTGCAGAAAGTAAAAGATAAGCAACCTCATTCGTTCAAGCGTACCTAAATTTCTATAGTAAAATTCTTAATTATGTAAGAGTTACCCTTAGAATATTTTGCGACTGCTAGCCCCGCCAAGCAATGAAATCCACCTCCTATCTCGATAACTCGTTTACCTTCGAACAAGGATTGGTTCTTTAATGCCCAATAGGTCAGGATTTGTTCAGATGGCCAAATACAGATGCGCCCAGTCTTATCAAAACCTTTGAGATTCTTGATATCTACATTGACTGCTGTGTTCCGACGGTGAATCTGGATTTTGTAGGTGGCAGTGCAACCCTCCAAGTTTTTATTAGATCCTTGATTGTTCGCGGTCATTCGAACAACACCACTAATCGAGTTATTACTGTCGTTAGATACGCGTCTCATGAGATGATTCGTTACAGAATGGTGATTTGCAGTATTAGCTCGAAACAAATGGTTTTGGTACTGAAGTGGATGATTAGCATCACTATTGACGTAGTGACAATGGACTTGGACGTATATCACAGCTTTTGAGATCTCATACGTCCAACTGACTAGATCTGAATATCGCTCAAAAACCCGCTTCGACGCAGGATTACCTTTTGGCTCAGGAATCGTCTTTTTCAAAATAGCTTGTTGAAGAAGGCTCCATCGACTCCGGGCGAGACTTGGAGAACTCTCCCCTCTGTTGTTACTCATTCTTATCCTTTTAGAAGTTATAATCAAGGAAGGAGTTAATTTTGTAGAGGACAGGAAACAAAAGGCACTAAAACAAAACGTACTGAAGCGAGTGAGTGTTGCCCCCCTACAAATCACAAATGACAATCCATCAAATGATATGTGACCAATGAAACACCAGTCAGTCACCAATGTACTGTACTAGTATAAAGTAATATCAGTAAATAAAACAACATCAGAATATATTTCTCTTATAAATGCAATCCACTCACAAACAAGGAGGCATTCCTTAGCAACTAAAAAACCTCCGCCATGTTCATTGCTCCTTCTTCACAGGCAGTGCGGCTTAAATCACATTGAGTCGAGTGTAGGCGTGTAGGTAGTAGGTAAGTTAACAATTGGACAAAAAGATCGACAACAATCAGCTGGCGGTTGACGGTCAACGGTGCGGCCAAAGGTTAGCTGCCTAAAAAACCGCACTAAACAACTACTAATTTCTTACTTTTCTCCGTACCAGTCAGTTTATATTACAGATGGTAGACAACCAACAATGAATGTACCCACACCTTCCGTAAATCTGCAATTTTTAAACATTATTGTAATACATACCAGACATACAAAATTAACTCTAACCTATAAACTCTACCGACCAGCAAGAAACAAAACACAATATCATTCATCATTATTTAAATTGGTTGCTTTTTACTGACCAAATAACCAGTCCTTGATAAAATCCCGTTATGTACATGTAACCGACCCTTTAACAAGTAATGAATGATAAACACTGAACAACTGACAAAACCCCGAGAAGAATGATTTCGATCGTCGTCGTAAAATAAATAAAACAAACAAGCAAACGAAAAAGGTTATAAACAAGACTCCTCGACAACCAAGAAAGGAGAAAACGGAAAGAGGGAACTGAAAGTTGGAAAAATTGTCGACGGAGAACATAAATAGCAAAAGAAAATCTAGCTGCGACAGAAGGACAACTGGGAATAAACAATTTTCACATTACACATTAATAATAGACGCGACAGAGGCGATATTTCCGGGACACAGGAAGGAAGCGAAAAGCAAAGAGAAAAACGTGATGCCGAGGTGGAGCAAGGATTTGACGAATATAATGCTTTGCAGATCATCCCAAAGCATCTGATCCGATCGGATGGAGATCAAACGTGCTTAAGTACAGGCGGCATCACAGGTGACCCAGGTGATGCGATAAGTTTATGCACAGATGCACACGCACGCATACGAATATCTATACTAAAAGGGTTGTCTCAGACGTTTTGGAC